>JBBDHG010000076.1:2272500-2400000 GCA_037951165.1 Lophius americanus | reverse complement strand
AAAATGTATAATTATATTTATATTTTATATATTATATATTATATATTATATATTATATATTATATATTATATATTATATATCATTATTATTATTATTATTATTATTATTATTATTATTATTGTTATTATTATTATTATTATTATTATTATTATTTATACCCCTGATTCTACCAATAAAATCATTGAAACTAAAATCACTTTTCTAAGAGTGAGCTTGTGATGAGGGCCAATTAAAGGAAAGAGATGAGGATGTTCACTTTCTGCCTGTAGCTGCAAAGCGGCCATCTATAGAGGAAGACTGCCATCTATAGCTGACTCTAGATCTGGCTCTTCATGAGTACAGATGCACTGAGCACAGGAAGAAAGTGCTCCGGCATTGTCTCACCACCAGGCACATTATTTTTGGAATATATTTTAGTTTAGTTCTTCATTAGAGATAATAATTATTATTATTATTAATGTCGTTATTATTATTATGTTGTTAATATTACTATTGTTATTATTGTTATTATTAGTAGCAATATACCCGTGTACATAAAATAACCTCAAAAAATTGTTTTTGCAAATACAGAATCTTTTACAATGTTAATTTGAAGGAAGACAATTAGACCTCACAAGTTTTTAAAACACATTCCATTTGAAATCAGCATAGTATTCCAGGAAGTACAACAGTTTCAGTTCCAAGGGCTGGGATTACTGCATTAAGATTAAACCAGAGAGCAGAGGCCTCTTTCATCTCGGTTTTTTGTGGCGGGTTTATATGTATACTCCCTTTTACTTATAATAGCCCATCTTTTCATACGGGGTGCAGTGGCGCGTGGGGAATGTGTTGCTAACTCACTGTGACACATTCAGTCGAGATGCTTAAATGTAGAGGGAGAGGCATGCATATTTAAAATATCACCATTATCAAAGAGACAAAATTGTGGATTGCACAATGTTTGTTTTTTTGACTAACAGTAGAAAATAAAATGTATTTGTTTGGGAGAAAAATTACAATTTGGTTTGGTTTGGTTTGTTACAAAACACACAAGAAAAAATCCAAACTGACTGGCTGTTACACTTACAAAATCTTTGAATACAACCATTTCATGTTTGCAAGATAAAAGTTATTACATCATGTGGACTGGCATGAATAGATTATATTTAACCAAGCCTAGTATATTCAGTTAGAACAACATAAATATGTTTAATTATTCAGAAACAATTTCGATGATTTCATTAAATTAATTCAAAGAGTTATCTTTTAAAGTCCACTGCCTTTAGAAGTGTCGCTGGGAGCCTGTCAGGGGCTACAGTTTTCAACATCAGTACCGGGACTGGTTCCGACAAGGGCAGTAAGCCAAAAACTCTTAAATAATATCGAGAATATCGTACATTTAGTTTAAACAGAATTTAAATCATGCCGTCTGCGAAAGAGAAATATGAAATGTGTCTAAAGCAGTCTATAGATTTGCAAAGGGCAAATTAAGAGAGGAGCCGGTGACATATAAAATAGTGTCTCCTGCAAATTACAACTGCAATTACAAAATCACAAAAATATATGGATAGACTAAATAAAAGAGGACCTTGAATCGGCCCTTTTGGTACATCTGTACTAATATTAAAGGAAGTTGACTTGGAGTTATTGGCATTGATTGCCTGGAATCCTCCTGAGAGATCGTCATAAAACCACTGAAGGGATTGTTCATCTAATCCAACAGAGTTTATTTAACAGCTAAATAATCAACTTCTGCAAATTGATCAATGAAAAGAAAAGGTGCTGAAACTGATGATGATTTTCCAAGGCTTCACTGATATTATAAAGAGTTAAGTGAAGTAGATATAGTAGGTAGATGATATTGACCTTAAGGAATATTGCTGGATTCCGTTTTACATCCTCCTGGAAATTCTTTAAAGTGTTGCATAAATCTATTTGAACAATATCTACTTAATATGATGTAAATTCTCAAGATCTCCCTGCAAAAACTGTAATATGCTTGGACTGAATTAAATTTGAATTTTCCTTTTCTGTTTTTACAGTTATGTACGGAACTTTCTAAATGCCCTGACCTCAACACCATCGAACACCTTTTAGGATGAACCTGAACACCAGCTGGAAGTGGACTTCAGATGGACATCAGCTATGAGTCCAGCAGAGGAAATCTACTGGTTGGAAGAAAAACAACCACAAATATGTTGACCATATTGGAATGACTAATGAAAGCTGTGTGTTTTCTCTGGACCTTTTCTTTCTTTATGGGGTAACATGGCTTGTCATCAGGAGTGTAGTGGAATGTGTGCCGAAAACGTACGGCGGAGATTTGATGGGAACATAGTAAAACATGAATTTTGTTTAACCTATGATTGTGATAAATCATTTTTGGTTAGCGAACTATCCTGACCAAGCAATGACCATTTTAACCACTAAAGGAGGAATCCCTGAGTTTGATCCGATACTTAGCTTGACCAAAGCCATGATATTTCCAAAATCCTAAACTAATCATTTTCGGACCTAAGCACCGAACTGTATGCTTAAAACTGTTGTACTATTTAAAGAATAGTACTTAATACTAGATAAGTTATTGTAAATAAAGACATACAGGTCCTTCTGCAGCAGATGAAGAGATATCTACTTTTCTATTCTTAATGTTTCTTGTGAATCACTGTAGAGCTGAAGTCCTGTTCACATTATTCTTGAGTGCTTCATCATTTTATGATGTTAACTGGCTAGGTCAAGAGTACTGTAATAAATGTTTGGAGATTGTAATGGTTTCACAACATATCATGAAAAAGCAGATCATTAACCACTTCCTAAATCCTTTACATTATTTCTCATGTTGCTCCCTTCCCCATTTCATAATGTGAACATATGACTGGTATGACTGCTCAGTGTATGAGTACGAGAACAGCCTTCAACAGTCTTTCTCTTTTAATCTACATATGATAGTGTTGGGTGTATGAATGACTATTAGGGACAGGCATATATAAAGAAATTAGAAGACGAAGATTTATTTTCTTTCAGATTTAATTTCAAGAAAAATGTCATGAATAAAATCAACATGTCGAGAAAAAAGTCAAAATGTGGAGAACTAAGTCGAAAGGGGATTCGTATGACAAGTTGAAGCCATACGGTATTGCAATCAATGGTTGTATTGAGGGTTTTAGTCACTATGTTGTGTGATGGAGGCCTACAAAACAGACAAAGTAATAGCAAACATCATGAGCCAACTTGAAACATTGAATATAAATTGCTGTTACTCAAATGATAGCCCCCTCTTATACTCTTTTATTTCTCTTAAGAAGGTTCCAGAAGCCTAAACGCTAGCAGAAGTTTGAATAAATAACTTTTTACATTGGAAATATTAAGATGCATTTACTTGCACAAGTTGTTTCGTTGGTGCCACCTTTTTTTTCTTCCACTTTTTTGATCATTGCTTTTTTTGGTTGAGCAAAACTTACAAGAGGAAGACGCGTCCACGCCCACCATCCTTCTGCAATAGAAAATAACTTCAACACATCACACAACTTTATTTTCGACATTTCGACTTTATTTTCGACCTTTCGACTTTATTCTCAACATTTTGACTTTATTCTCGGCATATTGACTTTTTTCTCAAAATTCACACATAAATATTATGCCGGGCCCTGATACTTGGTATGATTGAGCCCCAAAGATGAGTGTGCGCAAATGTTTGAAGAGAAAGGATCCAGATCAGATATCTCTGCTCCATTAACTTCATCATCCAGCGGAGGCTTAGCAGGTAGGATAGTAGAGGTTCATGACTTGACATGAGCTACTTGTCGCATGTATTCATCTCTACCGAGGTTCCATCGGTCCATCCTGCCCTCTCCCTATGTGAATTGTTATGTGGCAGGTTTTTCAAACCAAGCATGACAATATTTTTTGATAAGTTTGTTGAGCTGCTTCCTCTTTATTATTGTACATACATGCAAAATCAAAACCAACATGTTCTACACTCTCACAGTATTTTACAAATGGCAGTCCTCAGACTCAGAAAACAGTGAGGGAAAGATGGATGAGTTTTGGTATGCCACCCCCTATTCCTGCAATAATAGGGGGTGGCAAAGAAAAAAGAACTGTCACAACTTGTTACATTGGGGGAATTTAAATCTAGTTTAATGTTAGTCAACATTAGTCCTTTTTTGTATTCATTCATTCAAAGGGTGTGAAAGTTGTTTTTACTGTTTCTATTTAATTTGATCCAACAATTTCTGGCTCTACTCCAGGGTTTCTTGCCATCTGCACATGCGTGGAAAAACCTCTTCAGGGAGGTAGGTGCTCAAGAGTTATCCTACCCAGATGTCCAAACTGCCTCAACTAAACAAGAGAATCACCATCTTAGGGTGGTGGATGATTTTTGATTCCTCTTTTGATCCGGAGATCCTCGAATGGCGTGTCCCAATTGTCTCATGGGAGGGATCAAATAAATAGGGAATCGAAGACTTCAGTTAATCAGTGGTAAAGAAATTTCAAAGTCAAAGTTGAGGAGAAAAGTGCCCCCTTCTGGAGGCAAACCTGGGTTTGGCAACTAAACCACCTTAACCTTTGGGTCTTGGAAAGGCATTGCCATAATAAGCTTCAGGGAGCCGTATCCTGTGATCTCACCAACAACAAGGATTATGCACTAGGGTCTGGTGCAATTTAGCTGGGAGGCATATGAGGGGATCCGGGCATGACAGCTCCTGAAAACTGGAGGGAAAAAAACACAAAACCACCTGTATGACCGGGAACAACTCCCTGAGAGTCAGGAAATAACTTTTTCTGCAAATTTAAATAACCATCCAAAAAATATTTTTGTTATATCCTGAAAAAGTCTGGGATATATTTCATGGAAACTTTTTCAAATTTTATAAATCCATAGACCTTGGTAAGACGAAGAACTAGAGTGATTTTGGGAAAGGTCAGTAGTATAATTCCAACACTAGAGGGAGTTTTATCTCCAAAATTTTGTGGTAATAATGTCTGTGGTTGATCCAAATTTGGTGCATATGAATTGCCTCGAGGATATCTATCCATGATTTACTCTAATCGTTTAAATTTAACACACTAAGGGGAGCTTGTTACGAAAAACACATTTTTTCGGAAATAATTAGAAAAAACAATTTCGTAGAACATTTTCAAATGTTATAACCACATAGTCCAAAAAAGTACTGGATTGATTTTGGGAAAGGTCGGTTCTAAAGTTCCAACACTAGGCGAACCGACATTATGTTTTTTACTCAATAAGTTAATATTTTACTCACTAGTAGGATTTCTTTTTTCGACCATAACTTCCTAACCGTTGGTTCTACTTGGTCAAAATCTGGATACAATTTAAAAAGTTTGTCATCCGCCAATTCAACACTCACATTGACCTTCAGCTGGGGAAGAACTGGATCGATTTTGCGAAAGGTCGGTTTCATGTCTCGAACACTAGGGGAAAGTTTATCTTCAAAGGTTTGGGGCCAGTAATTCACCAGCCGTTGGTCTGCTTTTTTCCAAATTTTGGTGCTTAAGGATAGACTTGCACAGATCTGTATTGTATATCTATTATATAGTGCTCAATTTGTTCATATTTTACTCACTATCGGGGAGATGTTTTTGGACAGAAAAAAAATCAGTTTTTGGACTGAACTTCACACTTAATTAAGTAAGTTCATACAGGGGGATTGCCCATACAACAAAAGGGATTGGGGACATTTCTGGGATGTACCCTTGCTGTTGGGGACGACAGTGTTGGCCTTCTTATAAGGACTTGTCTGTGAAAACTACAAAAATCATATATGAAGCCACAGATTTCAACAACATAGGTTGGTATATGATGAAGACAAGATGGAATTAGACCCATAAAAATGGATATTATTTGTAAATAGAGAGGTAGACCAAATGGAGGTTTCTAGTCCAGAGAAGATCTGGACAAGAAACCTCCATTTGGTTTTTTGTCCAAATGGAGGTTTCTTGTCCAGCTCTTTCAGCTGTAAGAAAGAACTAATCCAGCTCTTTCTTACAGCTGGATTAGCTGTAAGAAAGAGGAAAAAAATTGTTCTCTTTATTTCCCTCAAACCATCAAACGCCGTCATAACTTATTGCTCTCCCTTCTCGTTCACACATACAGCAATCAGTGTATTAGCGCTATGTTCTGCAGACAGACGAAGAGAAGAAATTAATGAGTGGATGCTCTTAGGTTAAATTCTCTTCGCCCAGCAACTGACATAGACACAAACACACACATGCACAAACACGCACAGAAACACACACACACACATCTCATATCAGTTTGTCTTCTGTACCTTTCCTTCATGCCAGATTCATTCATCTTTCATTGCCGTTTGTTGGGGGAATTTTGGTATTTGTGCTGGTCATTGGCAAGATGGTGTCCCACCGTCACTCTGTCAACTTCCTATCTGAGGGATTAGTTGTCACAATGCAGAACAAAGGAGAAGCAAAAACCTTCTCTTGGTCTTTTGTCATTTGGACTCCTCGGCCTTTGTGTGGCCTTTGATGTCCATCCCACGCTTCTTTTTACAAACGGTGTGTGTCTTCCACCCTTTCTTCCAAATTCAGACTGACCCCTGGATTATGTGTGTACATGAGTTTGCCATGTCGTTTTCTGTCTTTGTATTTGCGACCTTTGTCTGTGTGTGTGTGTGTGTGCAGTCAGTGCGGCTCCAGGCCCTCATGCGTCAGAGGGCCTTTCTCTTACTGCGGCCCCTGAGCAAACATATTAAGAACTACCTTATCACTGCTTATACAGCCAGAGCCGCGCACAAGCACCACATTCAAAAAAGATAGCTTTGACTCCATACACACAAAGCTCGCCGCCAAAATGTCACCGATCTATCGAGGAGGCGGGGTTAGAGAGCCACAGTCAGTCATTGGTTGACGCTGAGCCATCGCTCTGTCAGTCAGGGGGAAACTTGGGTTTATAAAGCCAAGGTTAGACAGGTGCCTTAGGAAAAGGATCGTGCTGACAAGCCCTCTTCACGAGGCGCATACATTGAAATTGAACAGAGACTATCTCTGTTAAAAAGATAAAAAGAAAGATAAATAACTGTAAATGTGTGCATATTATACGAATGGACGAATACCAACATCTGGTTGAAAATAAGAAGAAAAGGTTAGATATTTCTCGACCTATACCTACAACCGAAAAGTTTTTTTTGCGGTATTTTGGAACCAACAAGCGTTAAATGACAAGTCATTAGAAAGAACTGGAAACATCAGAACCCCTGTTATCGAGAAGAAGCTGTCTGATTTGAGAAAAAAAAATTCTGCTAATGTCTACAGCATCTACTACAACTACAACTTCCAGTGATCATCATAAGGATTGAGTTGAGCATAAGAAGATATAACACCAATTGAGAGCCTGCCTTTTTGGGGGAAACAATCCTGACAAAACCCAAGAAAAAGGCCAACTAACTTCTACTGATTATAGCCCTACTCTACGTGCATAACATTCTATCTTTTAAAGTGCTCAGTAACAGCCAACATGCTTAACAGTGCAGTACTCATGTCTGGGATGAAGATAGCCTTAACGATGCTGATGATTTTTGGGACAGGAGTGGAGGCAGCACCCACCATGAGAGGTAAGGAAGCCGGTGAATTTGGAGCACTAAGTTTGACCGATATAGTCTTAAACAGTATAAAGTGTTGCATCGTGACCGATTATAGTAAATAAAATGAGGCTAAGTCTGGGTTTAAGACTGATCTCTGTAACACTTTGGTTCAGGTTATGGTTGCTGTTTGAAAAGCTGATTTTTCATGGTTGGTCTCAAATAATACTCTAACGGCAGTGTCCAGTATGAAGGTTGGACACCCCTTCACCACTTTGGATGATATCAACACCCCCTTAATTACCTTTTTCATCCCTTTATTTTTTATTTCTTTGAGGACAAATAACAATTTATCACATTTACTTTCTTTATTTTATGTTATATTAAATTATTTTGTAACTTTATTTTATTTTTTATTACTATCATTATTTTTTCCATCCTTCTGCACTTTATGATTTGTGCCAAGAATAGATATTAAACTACATGCAGTTTGGTCTTGCAAAAGATAGATAATATTTCTGTGCGTTTGGATACATGTATGTGCCCGTCAACAGCCCTCCTTGAAAGACTATCCTGTAAGTCTTTATTTGGAACGAATAGCTAATTCCCATCGAATAGGGCGTGCGGTGATTATCCTTTCATATCTTAAATATGCATTTGCAGTGAACATTGCAACTGGATGTAAATTCCTGATCATTTCTCACAGAGTCATTCCTGGATGACTGGTCCCAGTAGATTAGAATTAGAATAATCCACTTTAACCAACACACATTGGAACCCATTTAGTTTAGTGAATGTCAAGCCTTGTGGAAGGTTTCGGGAAAGGCTTTAAAGGCTCATGTTGGTAAATTATACAATCAGAGTAAATGTGTTCATATTGGATGATTGTAAAATGCCAATGTTGAGTGCCAATGTGCCAGTCTAAGAGGCAAGGGATGACGCTTAGTGCAGAGGAGAATGTTGTGGATAAACCTGCTGCCGATCACAATTTTGTTTCAAGAGAAATCTCACATTTGTAAATATTAACAGGGGTATAAACATAGTCATGGTTTCTGCTGAACGTAATTCATCTACCATGAGCACAAACTGTGAAAAATAATAACTCTACAAATATTGGTATTGAATGCATTGAAAGTAATACATTTTCAATAATAACCTTTTTTGTTGAAATTCCACTTAAATAGATAAGTTTGATATAAAAAAGTGTATTTTACATATGGAGTGGATTTGAAAATGAATGTAAAATGGGCTTCATAGTAAGGACTACATGAGTAATTCATGGTAAATGCTGTTTTTTCTAAAAGGACCGAGAATCAATTTCAAGTGGAGAACATGCCTCCAACAAGCCCCAACATTACCCTTTAATTAAATCAATCTTTATTGAAAAGCATACTCATAGTCTTCTAACCAAGTTTTATAGTTAAATCTGCTGGATTTATTTTTAGTTTTATTTGATTCCATGTCAATATGCACACACTCATAGGTACCAACCTCCAAAATATGCAAGATTATATTCATCAAGCTCCATGCATTATTACCTGAAGAACTAGTGAAACATCTAGTGAACTAACTTTAAACTTAAAAGTTCATGAAACTGTTTCCCTGAAGCTTTTTGTCAATTAAGACTTGATATGATATCTTTAGTTTTGTTAGCATTTTCTCTAAATAATGGCGTGGGTTTGTTAATGCACAGGTGCATTTAATGTTGTTTTTTTTAAAGAAAAAGCAAAAACATCTGCTATTCTCTGTGTGTGTGTGTGTGTGTGTGTGTGTGTATCACAAACACACACTGAAATGCATTGTTAGAAAAACTCAGACGTCATTGTTCTGCACACATAAACACAACTCATACAACTCTTATGTCTAGCTGACGGAACGGTTCCATAGTAACGCTACTAGAAACTAGCAAAGCAGAGGAATTTCATTCTCTCAAAGTACCACATCTGTGTATGTGTGTGTGTCATGTATGCATGGCATGTGCAAATCATGGACAACTCACTGTGAATACTTGGTTGTCAAAAAAAAAGTTCTAGTCCTAGAATCCTCAACTAAGACTATATTCAGATGTATTTGATGCATTTACAAGGACATGTCCAAAGTCCAAACCTAAATCTCACATTCTCCCTGTGTCTTCGTGGGTTCTCTCCGGGAACTCCGGCTTCCTCCCTCAGATCAAAAGCATGTGATGTATGTGAATTGGTGACACAAAAATTGCCCGTAAGTGTGTGTGGTTGTGTGTCTCTATGTGTGTCTGCCCTGCGATGAACTGGCGACTTGTCCAGGGTGTACCCTGCCTCTCGCCCGATGTTAGCTGGGATAGGCTCCAGCCCACCCGTGACCCTGAACTGGATAAGCGGTAGATAATGAATGAATGAATATTTGAAATGGAAAATCAGTCACAATTACAAATGACAACAGAATAACAACATTTTGAAGATATTTGCCCACATAACTTAGTTTGTTCTGATAACTGCCTCTTTCTATGTTGAATAACTTTTTGAGAGATGCCAGCGCTATAGATAAAAATCATTAATTTCAATATGATTCTTTTTTATTTTCCCCAAAGGCTTTGAGAAACCTACACAGCCTCTTCATGATATCACTTATTCATCAAGTCTACCAGAGAAGTATTCAGCACTAAAACCAAGCCAGTATCTGAGAAACTGGTTTCTGAGTACCAAACCCGCTGGAGTGGATGGGACAAGAATAAGTGACAAATCCAATTCGGGGACCATAACTGCCGGCATCAGATCAGGGCGAATGAAGACCAATGCAGGTACAGCTGGTCCAGATAGAAGAACCCAGATGCTGAGGATGATCTTGGCCCTGGAGGAGCTCCACAGGACCTTCAACAGCGCACTGAGCTCACGCATCACCATCATTCCACGAGGTAGGGCAATCCTGAACACTGTTCAGAGTTTGCGGCATTATCTTACCAATGTCTTTTAGATAGAGTCACTGATGTGTGGTACTGGAAACTATAATGTAGACTACTTGGATGTCATCATAGCTATGAAAAGTCAAGAATATTAAGGCATCGTCATCGCCATCCCCACAGCGTCCTCTGCATCGATGATCCTTCTTGGTGTGATCCGTCGTGTTACCATGACAAAAAAACCATTTCATTGGTTTTATGAAACCATTGACCGTAGCGCAAGGAAGAACTGGAGTTATTTTGCGAAAGATCAGAAACCTTTTTATGCTACTAAGGCGAGTTTTATCTCAAAAAGATTTCAGACCAAACATGCCAAACTCTTTAATTCCAATTTAGTCCAAATTTTGGGTAATTTAATCGATTTGAGGATATCTATATTGAATAAATCATATTTCACTCGAACAGTTCATATTATAATAATTCGGTGGAGCTTTTTGCTGAAAACTTTTTCTCATCCATAACTTCCCAACCATAAGTCTAATTGTGGTACAATTAGCTCATATGAATTGACACAAAGAATTTGTCTTGTTTGTTTTTACTGAATCACTTTACTGATCAGAAAAAAAATATGTCATAACAAATATATTGTCACATGTATGACAATATATTTGGATGCTTACCTGCAAGACTTGTATTAAAAGTCATCAACATTTTTCAAAAATCCATGAGTAAAAACATAGAACATGCAGAAAAGTGGATGAAAATACAAAAGAAATAAACATTTATTAAGTAGAAAATAGAAAATGACTAGTGGCTATTATGTTAACTGTAATATCTGGTGGAATCCCTCACAGTAGGTTTCTTTATTCCTTATACAAAGTAGGCAGTCCTTGCATTTTCCCAAAAGGGCTTTAAAATGCAGAGAATCCAGAATGTTTAACAGCATTCCTTAAGAGCTGGCTTTCATGCCTTATAGAGTGTATATCAAAACCATAACTGAGCCACTGTGCTTATTTTCATTATTGGATACCAAACAAAATGTCTTTAATTTTCATTTCAGGAAATGGCAGGAATTCAGGAAGAAAAAATAAAGTGGTGAGTTCCTGTAAATTATTTGCAATCATGACTTGCTACAGCAAATTTTGTAAATTACTGATTGTGTTTGAAACCTTACATCAACATCAAAGATTAATAATAAAAGGGGAAACTTTTGACCATTGTTTTTCATGAATAGAGGGGTAAACACTGTATAAATGAGCTGGTGAAAGGTTGACTTAAGATGATTTGTGTTGTGTTGTGTGCATTCTTGAGAGCTTTTCAAGGATTCAGGCAGTTATGCGTACTTGATTTCAACAATCAACTTCTCTTCTTTCTTCTGGTGGTTGGGTTGAAGCGGTCTGCTGATGAGGGAGGGGTGAAGCCCACGACCTCAGCCCCAGCAGCGGTCAACAGCACTGCTTCAAGACCAAGCACAGACGTCATCGTCCCCGATCTGACTGGTCGACATTTCAAAATATCTCTTCCACCTCAGTCCAAGAAAATCAACAAAAGAGGTGAAAATCCAAAGCTTAGACTTTGCCTACTTTAACATCATATAATGGATCATTATTTGGTAATTATTTGCTCTGCATTCTCTGGGAATTGTTAGAAACATAAAGGAGAAGACTAAAACAGAGAACACACCATCCCTATTTGATCCCCATACAACAAAATACCTTAATAAAGTATAGAGAATCCGATTTTTCTGTGCCCTGAGTAGGTAAATCCAACATTGGATAAGTTCTATTGTAATGTCCCTTGGGTCTTTCTTCCTTACGCTAAGACCAAGTGAGTTGTAGTGTCCCTTTGGTTTACTAGTAACATAAGCCTTTTTAAAGTGGTGGTGTCCAGTTCTCACTTTGCCCTCTTCTTAATGTGATAATTCCCATTGCCATGAAATGAACCAACAATTCTAATGGTAGTAAACTACAATCAGAAAATCAAGTGTAATTAAAGGACTATACAGTCTCCAATGATAAAATCCAAGGATAGGGGCACTTTCATGGACTCAAATTAATTTTGTTTGTCCTTTGAGTACATGCACACATGAAAATAAAAGGGAAACTCAAAGCCGATCTCTTTTAAAATCATTGATATGAGTTCATGGTCACAGTATTATTACGCCAGATAATAAAACATAATGTGCTACATATCTGCTGTCTCACTGCTAGCAAATATTGGGCTCGAAATCCACCTCTGCCAGCCTTTCTGTGTAGTATGCATGTTCTCCCTGTGTCCATTTATCGATTATGGCAAAACGAAAGAGAGATTCTGATATCCCATCTCTCTCATTGCCTGCCACTTAAGTATTATCACTGGCACTTTGATAAAAGCTTCATAGTATAGGAATGAAGTGCTTACAGGATTTATTTGGTCTCATTGGGAGAAGGCATCACAGGGCCCAGAGTCAGGGTAAGGCAGTCAATTGTAATTTCATCTCTTCAAGATCTTTAAATGTAATTTTGCAAAAATGTGGCATTTGACAATAAACTTCGATAAAAGTCTTTTGAAAGAGGTATTTTTAGAATTATCTTTGCAATATCAAATCGATATCAGAGATGGAAGTAAAAAATGTTCTTGCTAAAAGGCTAAACCCATCTTGGTTTCCACCCTACACTAAAACTTGATTTTCAACACAATATCGAGGTCTAAGTATCTGGTCAAAAATAATATGATGTTGGATTTTGTCTATATCGCCAGCAATAATATGCTATCCTGCAAAGACTTCTCCTTTTTGGTGTTCTTAAAGTGGCCGCCCTACTCGTTGCATGTTTTGAATAGAGAATTCAAATCAATGCATTCCAATAGGCGAATTAGAGTTTGTCAATTTGAAGGCAACAGACCGAAGAACTCCACGATACAGTTTATTTCTGTTAAATGTGAAAAACAATTGTTTAGTCTCTGTGTGAATCTCATGTATGGAACTGATCAATATTTCTTGGCTTTTGGACTTAATGATACTTCTCTTATGGTCATGCATCAAATTCTTTTTGGTAAAGTTCTGCTTCTCTGTCCCCAACAGTGTGTTTTTGGAAGTACTGCTCACAGAACTGATCATCTCTCAGCCAGCGCTGGACTCCCTACATACTCTGTTTTTCTTCCTCCTCACTCATCAGCCTATCGTTTTCTCCTATCTATCCATCCATCCATTGGAAACTATCCAAAAAATTTTGAATTGGTCAGCACTTTAAATTTTTCTGTTGTCATACATTCAGTGAATTGTCCTGTATTGCAGAGACTGTAAAGCCAGACGATTGCAATTTGAATAAACTGAAACGGAAAAATATTATCTTGGAGATGCACTTTGGCTAAGTAATTCTTCTTGACTGGATGATGGCAGCCAACTGTAAAGGACTAGTTTAAAAAATCCCTTTCTGACTGACATTTAAATTGGAAGATTGAAACACTCTACATTTCTGTATTGTAAATATGAAGCTAGAACCAGAAGGGGTTTAACATAGTACTAACACCGGAAACCTCTAAAGGCCCATTTATGTTTAACGCTAAAGTTATATATGAAAATGAAGGGAGCCTATCATGTCTGCAACATGATGGAAGAAGAGCAAGTTAGTTATTTCTTCATTGGGTATTAAAAATGATCTCTGAGCATAAAATGCTGTTGTTTTATTTTTAAGACCGCATGACCCCCCCTCGAAACATTGAATTTTACTGTTTTACATTATTAATTTTGTCGCTTTTGGAGAGGGGCAGTCTCACTCCTTCTCTTTATTATCCTCATGCTATGCGAAGCTAACTGACTGCGTGCTGCAGCTCAAGATCCACTGAGCTGTTATTGTAATGATGGCATAAACGTTTAAGATTAACATCAATAAATACCAATCAAAAAACTTGTTCCAGCATCAGTACGGATCTCATGCTCATGTCACTCAAACCTTGGTGTCACCCATTCTTCCATCTATACACCTCTCCATCAGTCTATTTTCCTCTTCTCCTGCTCCTCCGGGCCTCAGAATGCCTGGAGACTGTTGCTGTGACATCACGATGCCCCGCAAAATTCTACCCCCTCCACTCTGGCGCCAGCCTTCACTCAGACCTTTTCATTCACTCATTAAATAACAAGACTGACCAATCGGAGATGACGATGTGTGCTCACGGTCGGGCACATGAACAAACGCCCTTGTTAACCCCTTTCATTTGCCCCCTAAGACAGAAACACGTTGTTTATGAATGTGTGTGGCAACTTTAGAATAAAGTCGATTTCTGGCATTGATAAAAAAAAGGCCACTGTGACAATAAAGAAAAATATTTTATTTTTTCACAATTACACTCTCTTTAATGGTTCATTAGGCAAAGAGGTGGTTGTTCTAAGGTCACCTGCTGAGCCCTGTGTGGTGAGAATGAATCAGATTAAATTCTACATTTAAAAATGAGTGTGGGTTTTGTCTTCAAGAGTACATTTTATGGTCTATGTTCTTTGAGCTGCAAAATACAAGAGTTTGTTTGTTGTTTTTTCAAATATGCACCATACATTTTACATTGTATTTTTTTCAAAAATTAATCTGCTACCAGCTTTCCTTATTTGTAATATCTCATTTTTCTTTTTATTAAAAATGAGATGATATTAATTATTTTATATATTGGTACTATTTTCCACTTCTGGGCCACTAGAGTTGCATTAATGTAGATAATATATTAACTCAAACAACAGAACTTCAATTATAAATATGAGACAAATCATATTTATTGAAAATATTTTCAAGGATTGCATAATTTTATAGAATTTGTAATATTTTTAATAATTTGATAAATGGTAGTTTAGCCTCAGCATTCAGTTAATCAAAATATAACACTGGGAAATGGAACTTGTCACATCACTTGAATTTAAATCAGCTGCTCAATTAAAATAATCAAACATTGAACTCTGTCTCCTAAGCACTGGACAGGACTGAAACATCAGACCTTGAATAATGAACTTCAATAATTAATTACTCCCCAAAGCTGGTGATGTATTGCAATCTGTACTGGAACCCTAAATGAATTCTGTTTGAAGTGAGACTCTACCCAGTGTTATTAGTTCACAGCGCCACAATATGAGCACAAGGACATTCCTCCTCTGGATGTTTCTATGGTATTTGAGCTGTGTGTGTGTGTGTGTGTGTGTGTGTGTGTGTGTGTGTGTGTGTGTGTGTGTGTGTGTGTGTGTGTGTGTGTGTGTGTGTGTGTGTGTGTGTGTGTGTGTGTGTGTGTGTGTGTGTGCGTGTGTGTGTGTGTGTGTGTGTGTTTACTATCTGGGTGTGCAAACTGTGGGTCATTACATTCAGAGGTCATCATCACTGTTGCCCTGGTAATGGGAATTTGTGCCTGCACATGCTCCACTGCTATGTGTGTATGTGTGACACTTTCAAACATTTTTTGAGCAAATGGCTTTTATATAAGCAAGATGAAGTATGAATCATAAGAATTGAGAATAAATTAACCGTAAAATAAAACAGATGCTAAATAAGAACATTTCAGTCACTGCAAAAGACTGGGCTGACTTAATTTTGGAAAATGTATTTTTCTTCTTTTTTTTTTTTCCTTTTTAGAGGTAGGGCAGGGATTTTGCTTTCATCTACATGGATAGTGTATTTCTGACAAAAATGACATGATCTGGATTCAAGTAATGTATGATTTCCAGTTCTCAGGTTATGGTGACTGAAATTATGAGGTTCAAACTTTCCTGGGACTATTGCTGTAGGTGCGATGGAATAACGCAGCGATGTAGAGTTTATAAAGTTTCTTTAAGCAAAATTGTTTCTGATGGATTGATGGCCTTTTTTCAGAGTTATTGATCAAAGAATACTTCCAAGCAGAGCTAATGGTGCTTCCAGAATTGACAAAGAGAAGCTCCAGTGTAAATATCTGTTGATTCAAAACAGCGACCATCAGCCCAGGCTCTAGTCAACAGTTGTTTTTAACTACTCTTTCCCCTTTATCAATCTATGTGAACTCTTCCAAAAGCAATGAATATGTGCACAATTCTCTCGAGCGATATGTGGTTTTTCAATTCACTTCACATTTGTGGATTGTGAAATGAAATACAAAAAGATACACCGAGACAACGGAAACAGTGAAGACCAACCTCATAGTGATAAAATCAGTTTAATAACGATTCTCTCCAGAGAGGATATAAGGCCGACACACGGCAGGCGGGTGTCAGGGTGGGTTTGGAGCAGATAACACTCATACATTTATTCATAAGTGAACGGGGAAATCGTCTACGAACACAGTTGTAATTAAACATATGATTTCAAATAAATAAAACTGCATAAAACTGCATTCAGGGAAAGTAACGAGGGAAATGATTTGTGCCACCTTGTTATGACTTAGAAATAAAATCGATAAATATGTTCATTGGACTTTCCCAATTTGCATGTAATAATAAGCCACTTTAATGAAAATGGAAAATAGTCACCAAAATCATTTTGTAATTGAAAATCTAAAGTCGCCAGGGAGTGTTTTATATTTGATAAACATGATTCTTGCATCAGAGAGCTGCAGCTTCTATACCTACAGATACTAAAGTTTACCAACAGGAGTGAAAAATTTGAACAAGTGAGAGCAGAAAGTATTATAGTGGTGACTTTTGAGACTTTAAACAAGTTTATATATCAATCAGAAATGTATTGTCATCAGATAAACCAACCTGCGACAAAATCTGCCCAAACTCACCCAGTCAGTAGTATTAGATGCAAAACAAGGATGTAAAAGGAAATCCTAAGATAACTTATTACTGTCGAGAGCTCACATTCTGTAGAAACAAACTATTTATAAAACATGCAGATAGAGAAGTATTTACGCTAGGAATACCTTGAAATTTTTTTTTCTTTTGACTCCTGATTTTTGAGAATATATGAGATATATATATTCTTATTATTATGATTGGAGGCGTAAACTATGAAAAAAATAAATGATAATGTAATTTCTCAAGGTCCACGACATGTTTAGACTAGCTTAAGGAGATGGTGTAATCTACTGATATTGCGCCATTAAATCGAATTTGGAAGAGTAGGTCTGTTAAAAACTGTGAAAATAATACCATACAATATGTCAGTACAACTGAATAAAATGTTCAGATAGCACTGGGATATAATTGCAAGGAGGACAGCATTCTTTGGGTCAGTGCTGATAGCGAAACGACCCAGGATTATATTAAACCATATTAGGAAACATTGCATGTATTAATGTATTTAATTTGTTTTTAATTCATCTCAGCCTTTTACATGGAAAGACTAAACTGAGTCTCACTGTTTCATGCATTCAGATTTTGGCAGTAATTGTAACTGTGACTTATTAAAGGTAAACATTTAGAGGAATTTTGCATTAACAAGATAGAATACTGGTCTTTTTTGCGGTGCACTGACTGAAGCAGGCTCTATACACAATTTATAACGAGGTACTTTCTTTCTTTTTGGTAGGACCATGATCAACAAAGCAGTTTGTGCAATGTTCTTTAATTTAATTGGTGAACTGTTAAATGTTTTTCAAATGAGTCTGATTAACACAGGTTATTTCTGGTTAACTGTCGCAGAAATCTAATCTAATACAGTTATTGAATTGTAATTATTGTTTATTAGATGTTTATTGCAGGACATCTAATTACCGTTTGTCATCATATGACAAATGATTAGAATGAAGATAAGACCGTGCCACCCAGCCTGTGAGAGCACATGTCCACACACACACACACACACACACACACACACACACACACACACACATACTGTAGACACAAACACATGCACACGTAACATAATTCACACCTGTAATCAGCTGTTAAACTATAAAATGAGTTGATGCATGTTTTAGTATAGTTTTGGATCAGTGTGATTGACATCCTGTAGTCATTAATCTTCTTTCAGCCTCCTCTCTTTTATACTCATAGCAATTCTCTCAAGCACTGCTTTTCCTTTATCAGCCTTGTTTTCTCCGTGACTCCTGTCTTTCGTCTTGTTCTCTTTTTTTCTTTTTTTAATCTGCCTACTCCCTGCACCATCTAAAGGTATGTACGTTAAGTCTCTCCATGATTTACTGAACATATTTCTCTCCCCTCTGTTTTATATCATTGATTAAACCTCATTCTTTCCTTCATCGCGCACTCTTATTCTTATTTAATCCGTTTTGCAACATCCAAATAGGCAAATTGGATCTCTCTCTCAGCGGGACAGGTGCTGGTGAACTCCTCCCTCTGATATGCGCAGTTCAGATACCTCCACAACCCTGTCATATCCGCTGGAATCTCAAAGTCACGGTATTTCTTGGCTACAACCTGCAAACAGAAACATGTGAATAGGAGTGAGTTGACTGTTTAAAGTATTGGTTGTAGTCATCTGAAGATTCTGGATGTCAAAATAAAAAATCAACACTTATCAATTCTTGAAAAGACTATGAAGTACCTCACATCCGGCTAATATATGGTAAGAGCTTCTTAGCTTTGATCCCATCCAAAGTTCACTAATTTATATATATTTATAACCTTTCATCCCATGAGGGTTCACTGGAAACTTAAGTCAAGGCTTCCTGGGAGGGTGAATTAGAACTTAGCCGGGACAATGATTGGTGGGAGGCCGCTCTTTATAAAATTAATACAAGTTCAACCTGTGCCCGTCTTACACTCATACAATTTAAGGTACTTATAAGGATTCATATTTCAAAAACTCGATGCGATGAATTTCATGCCTCGCTCTGCAATTTAACACATATGTTAAATTCTTGTTCATATTTATTTCGACTTTGACAGAGCAACTATGATACTCTGATTTGGTATAGCCAGAAATTACCCTCGCCATATTGCCGTATATGGCTTTCCAGAAGACTACAAACGATATTCCTCTAATCAGTTGGATGTAATGGCTTTTGCCTATTTACTGGCAAGACGTCATCTTCTCCTTGAGTAGAAATCGGCTAAAGGGCCTGAATGATATAATATTTTGAAATCTGGAGAACATAAGGTGGCGCACTTAATGGCAACACTGGAAAGTTTTCCTGTAAGTGGCAGACTTCTTTGACCTTCTGCAACTCGGCTTCAATGTGGTGGGGAATGGTGTATTTATTTACTTATTTTTTTGTAACATTTCCAATTATTATTATCATTTGTTCATTTATTATTTCATAATTAACTGTGTTTCCCTGTGTTGTGTTTTTTTTGTTGAGCTTTTCCCTGTTTGGCATGTTATACAGTTTGGACCTTTATTAAAAAAACTTTAAATATTTTTTTTTAAAAGAACGCAGCAGAAAGAATGGTCCTTTTTATTTATTTGTTGAGGTATAAGGTATTGTGATTAAACTATTATTCTATTTCTTTGACAAATCTAATTTTTCAAATTGCATTTATTCTTTGTACCCGGCCATATCTTTCAACAAAAATATAAAAATAGAGGAATAAAGACAGAATGAACCTTGAGGATGTGTAGTTTAGGCAGGAGATTGCAGTCTGCCAGTGTGAACTCGGACCCATCTAGGAAGCTCCTGGAGGACTCAGGTAGTTCTCCTGTGGCATCAGCATCAATCTCCTCAGGCAGGGGAGTCCTCAGGAAGTCGTCAAGACGTTGCAGAGATTTCAGCAAGGCTTTCTCTAAAGCTGCAAATAAAGGTTTATAGAGTACTACAAATGCAGTTCCTCTAATGTCAGCCACACTAAAACCATCTAAACATGACAGGAGTGCTCCTTATTTTTGATCATGGCAGTCAGTTAAACAAGATGAAGACACTGACACCATGTCACCATGTAAAGTGGATTAATATATAGGCAAAGATCGTCTTATTTACACATATAACACTGCATATACACTGTTGGAGCCCCACCTTTGTACCCTATTAGATAAAATGATCATTTAAGACATAAGATATTTTGCATTTAATCAGGCTGGCTTTGAATTATCTTAAATTCTGAGTCAACACAGTTTAGTGCAAGAAACTCAGAAAAGAACTCAAAGAGAATCCAGAAGGCGGTCCAAAGCTTTTTGACAGCACAGTAGAGCTGATACTTGTCAGCAATCATCATCCTGCATATCCTATATCCTACAACTTCTGACATAAATTCAATCATTATATCCACAAAAAGTCAGGGATATTATGGAATCATCATTGCGTACGCCACAGACCATTTGTCTAAACATGAAAACTCTTTAGACAAAGGTTTTTTTCACGTTTAAAACTCTTTCATTGATCATTTTCAACTTGCGGAATTTTGGTAAAGGTCGGATTTTTCATTCCCTATTTTCTAGAAGGAGCTTTATCTCACAAACTGCCAGAACATCATTTTGCACCCGTTGGTCCGATGTAATCCAAATTTGGTGCTTATGATTAAAGTCGAGGAAATTTGTCTTACATATATCATGTTTTAATCTAACAGTTCAAATTTTACTCACAAAGGGGACCTTTTTATGAAACACTGTTTTTTGAATATAACGTTGGTTCAATTTAGTTTAAATTGGTGCATATCAATCGCCTCAAAGAGGTCTATCTTGTATATCATATTTTACGCTAGTAGTTCATATAATAATCACTAGAGTGAGCTTTATTTTCAACAAAAAACTTTTCTTTTTTTTGACATCATTTCACATTTAATTTGAGGAGTTCAATCACGGAGATTGTTCATACAACGCAGGGGATTGGGGACTTTCAGGCATATAACCTTGCTGTCAGGGATGACAGCATAGCTCTAGTTTTACCTTGCAATTTGGCCCATATAGATTTGACAAATTGATGTGGTTTCCAACAAGTTTCACAAAAAATTGCAGTCTTCCACACTGAGCCTGCAGTGTCCTGGAGCAACGGGCTAACGAACAAAACTATAAACATTTGACCCATTATTGACATAATACATTGATTGCTGCAGAAAATAGTTTCATGGTTGGCTGAAATAGTCTGAGGCCAGACATGACATCTCCTTCTGCTTCTTTCTGTTACTCTCACTCTCTCTTACTGTCGTTGGTGTCTTTCCGTGGGTTTTTGATGTAAGCTGAGAACTTGGCGAACACATCGATGCCCGCTGTGTTGGCTTCACGATGTTTGGGAGCCAGTCTTGGGTAGCTAATGTTAAAAAGACAGAAGAGATTATTTTGCATGTACTGATGTTCACATACTGCACCTGGGAAGTATGGTTATGATTACTGATGTATATTCTTTGGAGATTGTGTCTGTCTGTACCACGGTGGTGTCAGTTTTTCCTCCAGGAACTCCTCTATCTTGTTGACATCAACCTTGACCTCTCCATTAAAGGTCATAAATGGAGGGTTCGTTCCTGGAGCAAGGTTCTGCAGATCAGCTGGCTTCCTGATTATACAAAACAAATCAACTGCAATTAGAATGAAGATTAATGACTGTTAGTCTTCACAAAGATATCATTGCATCCAGCAAGGAGGTAATGATATTTTTTGTTTTTTTAGCAAGATTACAGAATAACCTATGGTTGGATTTCCATGACGTTTTACCCACAGGTAGGTGTAGGCATATCCTGGAAATGTTAGGTCAATGTTAGGTCATCACCTCGTGACGTGATAACTCAATAACGTTTTGTAAACAATAAAGAAGTTTTTCCCTTATCTTGCGCAAGACAATAAGGAGAAATCAACGGGTTGAGAGTGTATGAGAGCCACTGAGGGAGTTTGTTGGAGTTTCGGTAGATTTAGAAGCTGGCAATAACTCTTAAATTAATGGACAAATTTCTATAAAATCTTCCCAAATAAAGCCACCTAATTGATTCTTATCACAAAAATGTCTGCCGTGGGTTTGCACTCTCTGGGTGCTTCCTAGTCATTAATTAAGAAAATAATAATTGAAAAAATCCCACTGGCTGTTTCTATTGTTGCTTCCTTTGTCTTTATGAACTACAGTTCATAACATAAATGGATGCTTGTTTGGGATAGTAAATGAGTTAAGAGATAATGTTTGTTATCTATTTGAGATGGTTGGTTGAATAGAAGGGAAATCGGTTATGCAGGTGAGTTAACTGAACACTCAATAATGACCAAATTTGATTTGAATTACTGAATACTTCAGTCTCAAATACCCAATAAAGTTAAATAAAAAGTTTGTATGTTTGCCAATTTCTTACAGTTTTTTGAGAAATTGTGGGCTGTTTTCGCTCTTGTTGGTTTAGGAGAGAAAGTAAAACATAATGTGATATGTATAAAGCATAACAAGCTGTACTTTCAGCCTACACCATTTTGGTCAAAAATAGAAAAATATAATATATGAATTTGTATTATATGTGTATATAAACATGGGTTTTTGCACATATGTTCATTTATACGTATGTATATGAGAATGAAAAATGTAAATATAAGCAAAATAAAATCTATATCTAAATACAATAAGATTAATTTTAAAAAAAGAGACGGTGCTTAAAGCTTGGATTGTATGTAAGTTGGTGGAATTGACAATTGTGTGACTGACGCTCTCTGAGGTTGCTGGCCTAGAATATGACACCCTCTCTGTGGAGACCCATAGCCAGTTGGTGGAGGAGGAGCCTCAACGTTTACCTGCAGGCTCAGGGTGCAATGGTAAGACGGATGAAAGGGTGAAAACTCACTATGGCCCCTTATCCTCTGCTGGTACGTGAAAATCAGTGAACTGGGGCAGATTTATAGCATTGTGATCTGTTTTTCAAGACTTTACATCAATTGCGAGTGACTGTCGTTTCATGCAGACAATAAAAGGTTTCCAGTGAATGTATACAAAATATATAGAAGTGTTCTCACTATAGAATTGCGATTATGAATATGTGTGCGTGTGTGTGTACGTACTATATTACCGTTTTAGGTCCACAGTGGTGACGTTGAAGATGACGCCTTTAAGCCACAGGATCATAAAGAGCCTCTGAGAGAACGGACAGTTACCGATGCTCTCCCCATCACTTCCTGCCTAAACACACAAACACACACACGCACACATTAAGAGATAAACACAAATATAAATATAAATTGAGGGTCGCTGCCTTGATTGAGCTGCAGAATAAGTAAAAACTGACTACATATTTACAAAAAATACTAATATATGCATGGAATTTAACAGCACTAAAACACACGATACCAGAAACAACTGGGCTTTAAAGAGAAGCCCAATGATTGAGTTACTTTTTTATTTGTCCAACTAGGGGCATTTTCTCAATTTGGACGAAATGAGCTCTATTACGATTTAAGACACTTAAATGCTGGAATTAATTGAATATGTGAATCCTGGATATTTTACATCTAAATGAGCAGCTTAGGAATATTTGGTGCCACGGAAATGGTTAGCTTTAAACACCGTCACCTTCGATTTCAAAACTCCAACACGTTTTGCTCAGTTTTCCATTTTGACAGTACCTGACTCTGGTGTTGCACAATATAGGATCAAAACCTCAAGATCAACTTGGAAAACCCCACTACTACCTCCTGTGCCATTACCATATCTATCCTCTTGACTGTGGCTGCAGATTTTTCTTTTTCTTTTGAGTTTTTATTGTAAATAAATGTCACAATAGACCTATCGAACGTGACCTAATCCATTTAACCTCCCAGCATCAAATGGAAAAAGGTCAAAGTTCCTCAATCAGAGTGAGTGAATGACTTCAGAAAAAATATGAGGACAAGAGTGACAATGTTCAAACAGAGACAGCACTTACAGTCTCCCCACGTATTCATATATGCCCACCGGTTATCAACACTCCACACAGGATCACAGCTGAACCGTCGCCATGTCTTTATTGGACTATATATTTTTGATTCACTTTATCAACAGCAGACAGCTGTCTACGAATATGAATCTAAACAAGCGCTGATTCACTCAATGAACACTTCATTCTCAGTCGAATCGGTAAAAAAAGGCTAGATATTAACCTGAGAACGGAAGTAACTACAATTAAACGATCATTCATCAGAAGTAGATTATTGGCTTATTAATTCAGCTATTAAATGACTCAAACTCTGTGGGTAAACTTGATTACCTTTAACCATATCCCACTAACAGCATGGACTTGTCAGCATTGACAGTCACTATTTGAAATTATACTTCTGTAAATGCGATTAAGGGATATTCTGCCACGGTTTACATCATTGCTTACCTTTACAAACAGCTCAATCGAAGGAAATCCTAATTTGTTGATTGCAATGTCATACAGTGACATGTTGAACAATCCGGTTTAAATCAAAATGGCATTAAATGTTGATTGATGATTCAAGCTCATATAAAAAAAAAACCTTAAATGATAGTTTCCAACCATCAAAAAGGGACAAATAACAATGTAATATTTTCGGTTCAGGGCAATATGGAATAATCCCTGTTTAGTCATCCATAATAACCCCCATCCAGCATCATATCCGTCTGTGAGTCTGACTATTTGTTCGTCTCTCTGCTCCTCACACTGCTTTTTTCTGCCTTCTCTGGTATGTCAGTTTGTCCTCCACACAATCCCTCTTTGTCGGATTTAATAATGTGTCTGTGTATTAATCATACTTCCAGGCTAACAAATCTGTTCACCCAAAAGCAAAACCTGACTTTTTACTTTAACTACATTACATCTGCATCCATGTTTTTGTGACTAGGCCATAGCTTAAGTAAATATTATAATTTTACGTGAGTTAAGTGTTTCTGTAAAGTTTGGAGGCACAGAGCATTTTTCAGATGCGGGGGCAGAAGTGGAATCCCATCTCTTTCACAAACAGGCATTCATATCCAGTGAGGTTCTCACAAAAAGACATTTTTACATCTGTAGCACTTAGGATTCCTCTTTTCTTCCATCCCAACACTTAGTTCATCTGATTATATTCTTCTCCCGACGTATATTTGAGGATACACTTAGAAAAAACTCAAGTTTCCACTTCCACTGAGTCTCATATATCTTGAAGGATATATTCAATATTCTGGATAAAGACCACTGAGTAAAAACATTTTGACAGACAATGTTCCCAAATACATGTTCGGTTTTACTCTGGCACCACTGATGCCTCCTGCATTATGTCATGCTTCAGTGGCATCAGGGCGTGGATGTCCAAAAAATTTCCTCTATGTAAATGACTCCAAATCAGTGGTGATCACAACCCCCACCTGCTTCACCAGCACTGGTGTTATCATTAATCTTTCAGCTACTCTGGTTGCGTTTTCCAGGAATGTAAGGTGCTATCTTTCTATCGTTGACTCTGAAATGTCATTGATGCCTAAGCCTTCCCTGAAGATGAATAAAGGGTCACCCATACTTTAATTTCTCTCTGTCTAGGCTATTTAGTGTATTGCAAAAAAAAACACTCCCAACCCAGCTAATGATAGGCACTGAGAAGTACTAAGAACTAAGAAAAGTAACCAAATCCTACTTTTCACCTTGCTGGCCTTCTCTGGCTGCCTGAGTTTAGATTTTACTACTTATTTGTAAAGAATTCAGTGGTCTGCATCGCAAGAATGTCTATGTGGGAATAAAATTTGAAAATGATCCATGAAAGAGTTTTTGAGTTATCACGTTAAGACAAAGGACCTGCTGAGTTTGCAGCAGCAGCGATGACAGTTCCATAATGTACCCGACTTTTTGGGAATATAGTAAGAATCAAAAATTTGGACATAAGAAAGAACATTTAGAAATATTGCCCAATTACTGAAATGCACTTTGTTTTTAAAATAACAAGACAACACACAGCTGCATAAACATCGACACAAATGCCTGAAGTGTCCCCATTTTGTGCAATGAAAAAAATAGCAAATAATCCCATGAGAGTTTGACCCTCATAATATAACTAATTGAGCATAAAAAACTATTCCTAGTACCATTATTGGTGGGATAGTTATTTATATTAATATATATATATATATATTAATATATATGAAGTTATCTTTTGTTGCAATTTGTGAATTGTTATTTATTGTGTGAGATTAACAATATGTTTTTTCATTAACTAATTTTCGATCAAGAATTGCAGATATTATCCATTAAATTAGAAACAAATATTTGGAATTGCCCATAACTCTCAATAGTAAATAAATATTCTGGATCCAGATGATGACCTGGATCATGATCACCAACACAATCTCTTAAATTATTTCTTGGGCCATACTGTACTTCAAAAATTATATCACAATCCATTCATAACTTATTCAGTAACCCTGCTAACAGACATTTAAACAAACAAACAAACAAATAAATACTGGCAAATTAATTTCCTCCTTGGCTAAGTTAACCTGATCAAATTATTCACAGAAAGTTGGTCCATGAAACAGTCCGGAGAAAGTCACAGACTAGGTTCCGAGGCTGGGGTCATGTTGAGTAGTTGTGCATAGAATGGACAGCCAAAGACAATGGATCACCAGTGGCGTAGATTTTAAGACTTGCTCATATCAGCCCCTTGTATTACAAAAACTGAGTTAACTTTTATCAGTGAAAGCTTGATCTTTGTTGAGATCAAACCTACTGTACTTCATTCAGGGCTTAGCTGGAGGTGAGTATGTGTTTTATTCTCAGCAGCACTGTGCTCTTAGCTCCGGAACAGCAGGCTAATCAGCTTACAGGGGGAGAATGTGGAGATTAACCCTGCATGTTACTGGAACCAGCAGCATAACACTGTTACTAATCTAAAATTACCTCCAAAAGGGACACAGAATGACACAAAATAAATATTTTGTATTTTTGGGCAAGTGGGTATTGCAATCATAAATCAAGGAAATCCTCTCGAGACTTTTGTCTGTACATACTTGTGTATCTCGAGTGCCACTGAGTCCAGTGACAGAGAACGGCCCTTTGAACCTTTCTGTAATATTTCCATCTGCCTCCGTTTGTGCTGCCAACAATCCCTCACAAAGAAGTCCATTGTATGAATGTGAGCTCCCACGGAGAACAGGCTTGTTATGTGTGCATGTGTGAAGGGGCTCTCAGATATTAGTGAATTTTTTCTTGCCGTTAAACCTCTCTGCAGGCTGTCAGATGTCTACCCTCTATTATTCTCACCTTAGTTAGGAATGCGCTGTTGAGTCAGGGAGCCGAATTGACCTTGTTGAATTTTTTTTTTTAAAAAGCAATACATTTAGCACCTACCTGACTACTGCTATACTGATGGTCTCTCCTGTTCGGATGATAAATTCCTAATGTTTCCCTTTATTGAAGCTTATCACACATTAAAAGATATGATTTGCATTAAGACAGGAATTTACCCACTGAAAAGTAATCAAATCGTCACATTATATATTCACTCTGTATGCTAAACAGTAGATTGTGAACTTTACGTATTTGTTTGACAAACACGGTCAGTTGACATTGAATTTTGTCAAAGCAAATATTAGCATTAGAAAATACATTTTTCTCCACGACTACAGTTGTTTTGCCTCTGTAACTGGACTTTGGTTGGGCTCATTCAGTGGAACACCATCTTGATCTTTTTAGTTATTCTCCATTTTTCCTTGTATTAAAAAGGGTTTCAACCGAGTTTCTTTATATGACGTTTGTTTTCAGTGAGGATATTACTCCATGATGTAATTTTACAGTATTGGAACCATTAGAACCTTTTGTTTTCTGCTATACTGACCAAGGAACCATGAAGGAACCCAGTTTTATCTCATAACAAATGAAATTTTATTGAATCAGCATGGACATAAAGTTAATTTTTCCTTACCTTGACATAGAGTGAGATGTCATACTCTTGCTCCTTGGCCTTTAGGTCTTTGAACACAGGGGTCAAAGGGCTCTCCACTCTCCTATGGGAGATGAGTTTCACATCCTCTCTCCTGTCATTCATCTCTTCCCGCTGGGGGAAATATGAATGACCATCCTCCAACAGCACCACTCGTTTTTTCTTTGCTTGCTCGTTCTTCTTTTTGGGTAGGGAATCATTTTTGATTACCGACTTCAACTCTTTTATCCAGTCATCTTTCATTGGCACATTTTTCTCTTCTGTTAATTTTTCCTTCATTTCCCAGTCTTTCCTTCCCTTCTCAGTTTCCCAGTTGTTTTTTTTCACCGGTCTGAGCTCTTTCCTCCAGTCTTTTTCATCTGATGGTTTTTCCTCTTTGGGTTGACTTTTAATCCAGTTGTCATCCTTTCTCCTTGTTGACAGTAATCTCACTGTTCCTGATTCTTCTTTCCCGAGTGGCTGTGTCTCAGGACTCAGGACGCCATTCTCCATTCCTTGCTTTGGTCCTTCAACTTTTCCTTTTTCATCTAACACTACCTCAGTGTTGTTATCTTTTGGCTTTTCGTCCTTCTCTTCTTCACCTTTTAAATTATTTTCTCTCTCATTATTCTCCTTACTGAAGTCAACCTCTTGCAGTTCTTGATACTGCCCATCATTTGTATCTACTCTGGTATCTTCAGAAGAGACTGTTATGATGACAGGCTTTTGTTCATCCATTTCTGTACACTGACTTTTCTCTGTCTCTTCAATCTTGTTATCTAAAACCGTTACAGGTTCTTCCATCTTCTCCACTTCTCCCTCCATTACTTCTTCCAATGCTCCTTCTGCTACTTTTTCTTCTTCTACAAGGGCCTGCTCGCTTAGCTGTTCATCCAAATTTTCTCCCAAATCTTCTTCTGTTTCTTTGGAGTAATTTGAAGGATCTTCTGACATTTCACCTCCTTCCTCTGTTGTCACATCGACTCTTGGCGTTTCAGGTTCAACTTTACCTGTTTCCTCTGATTCAAAAGGCTCCTCCATTTGATTCAAACCAACATCTTCATGTTCGTCCAAAGGTACTTCCTCCACAGAATCCGGTATTGGTTCTGGATGTTCTACCTTAGCCTGGATTTCATCTTGAATAATCTTCTCTTCTGGCCTGTCTAGATCACATCTTCCTCTGTGCTCTTCCTCACACAATGACCATTCAACATCATCCCCTGTCGCACCCTCCTCTTCCTTACCTTGTGCTCCCGTGTCCACCCCTGTTTGAGTATCAGCCCAAATCTGTTGTTCTTCCTCTATCACCTCCTGGCTGAACCCTAACTTATTTGTTTCCTCAATCCCACCTTCTTTCTTGGATTGTTCCTTATAAGTCACAAAGGTCAGTTTGGTTTGTTCTATTATTTGGTTTGCCACACCCACTGTGTCTAGAACACCACCAGTGGACAGTACATCTTTTACAAAGTCATTGCCCTCATCCTCAACCTCCGTATCCATGCAGTCCATCTGTTTCCATGGCTCCTCATTGTTAATAGACTCGACTTGTTGGAATGGTTGTGAGTTGTCGTGCTCATCAGTGTTTTTCTTTTTGTCCCTGTTCTCACTCTCTGCTTGGTTTGTGTGATTGCTTTTAGAAATGACAGTTTCATCATCGTTATTAACAGCTGACGTTTGGCTATCATCATCTTTAATGTTGATCGGCTGATTCGTTGCTGTGGTGACTGTGCTCATATCTATGGTGGAATCTTTAGGTAGAATAACAATATCTACATTCTCCTTATCATCTGTAGAAAACTGTATACTCTCTGATGACTCTTTTAAAAGAGTATCTGAGTCCTGAACATGCTGCGCATCATCAGTACCGGCAACTTCCTGGTTTTCTTCTAACTCATTGTCGCTAGCAATTGTTTTATCCTCCTCTTCCTCTGTTTCTGAGCATGCTTTCACCTCTTGTTTATTTTGTTTGTCACCATCATCTCCCACTCCTTCGTCCTTCTCTTTATTGCTGTCTAATGTCTGCTCTGGTCCTTTCTCAACCTTTACTAATGCTGAATATTGACATGGATTTTCAAATGATGTATTTATGGCTTTTGACTCTTCCTCACCCTTGGCTCTTTCCTCTTCCTCTCTTATCTCTTCATCAATCATGTCATGCTTAAAATGTTCCATTTCCACACCTCTTTCCCCATTTACCTCCAATCTTTCCCTTCCTCCCTCCCCCTTGTCACTTATTACTCCATTTGGTAATTGAGTCACTTGGACACCACTAACATCTTCCAAATTTTTCTGCTCTCTGCGTTCTCCTTTGATTTGTCCTTCTTCTGCTCCAGCCATAATCAATACATCCTCGCCTACCTCCTCGGCTAGTTCCACTTCCTCATATTCCTCATCCTCGTCTTCACCTTCTTTTCCTCGTTGGGTATCCAGGTCTGAACAAATACTGAGTGGACTGTGAACGATGGCACCATTTGACAGGTCTGGGTTTGGGCAGGAGTCTGACTGAGCCATTGGGAAACTTTGACAAAGTTAAAGGACACTTTGGGAGAAGTTGTTGCCCGCCCTTCCAGAATTATTGTGGAAGTCTTTCAGAGCTCAAGTTTGTGGAATAGGCCAGTATTCCAGAAAATGTCAAAGATGGTACTGCAGGGGTCCCAAACACTAATATTGAAAAGTGGATCACATGTATAGATCAGGTCCAAAAGAAAGTGGTTCGGAAAATTTCAAACTAAATTCTGTATTTTGGAAAGTCTTCAAAAAGGATCTCACATTATTTCTGATGTTCCGAGGCAAAAGGCTTGTAAGAATAGGGTCAGAAGAGGACTCAAATCCTTAAATAGCACCCAAATTAGTATGTTTCTCGGATGAGTATCAGTTTCCACAATGGCACCAAGATGGATCGATGTTTAAAAAGCTTTGAAGGTCCAGCTCCAAATAAAGAAAATCCAGGTTCTGAAATACTCTGTCCAAAAATTATCAGGCAATATATATTATCTACGAGCACAAGTATAGGGGTTCTCGAATCAGTACTGTACCTTAAGCTCTGTTAGACATCAATGGATACAATCTACCTCCCTCGCTCTCTTTGTCTCTCTTTCCTTCTCTCTCTCCCTCTCTGCAGAGGATTAAATGGAGGCTGATCTCCACATGACTAGGAGCTTAAACTCCCCTGGCCAACCAGCACTGTTGGGGATAATGTTCCTTATACACACTGAAAAATAGTTGGAATTGCCCATTGCTTTCAGCATTAAATGCTGAAAGCATCTATCAAGAATTTGCTTAAAGTATCTTTCTCCTCTGTTTCTATGTAATTTTTATAATAATTATTTTGGTCTCCATAACAATCTACTCAAACTGGCCCACAGTGAAGTGTTTTGGAAATGCACTTAATACCATGCTTCCAAATTTAATCAATAAAAATTCCTCCCTGAAATGTCTTCTAAATTAGGATTGGATGGGCTAATACACTTATTTGTTATACATCATTAAGAGCAAAACAATGAAATTAAATATGTTTTGTCCATGTGTTTCCTTATAGCTATTAGGGTATGGTCGTATTAGAAAACAAAAGGTGGCCAGAAATTATGCATATTTGTGAGTGGCCCTTGAATAGGACAGGAAAACTGATATATTCCCTAATAATGGGGTTCAATCAGCAGTTACTGATTATGCCCTTACTCCTACTATATTTAGAGCAAAATGAGCATGTTTTCTTAAGCGCTTCCTCAAAGGCTGTGTACTGAAACGTGTTAGTACACTCTTTGTAGTGTGAGCCAAATAAATAAGTTAAATGTGATTTGATGTGCTATCTATGACATTGCATCACGATAAGTAACAAACAAAATATATATTTTTTCTTTATGACTTTAATGGAATGGGCCTAATTAAATACATTCACATTGTTCATTTTGTGTAGCCAGATACAAATAAGCAGAATCTTAACTTCAAAAATTAACCTGACCAAACTTATTCTACTTTAATATACGTAAAGAAGGAGTAGGTGACGACAACAAAAAAGAAAAGAAATTGACCATTCTGTAATATTTGTATTGTTGTCTGTTTTTTTGTTTTTTTATTCATGATTCCAGGGAATGGTATATTGTTATCAAGTTTTTACACTGGCTATGTTTTAAAGTAGATAACATAATAATAATCTAATTTGTATAATGCTTAACATTATTTATTAATTATTCCAAAAGAATGGAAACATCACGGAAAATATTGCACTAAAATGTGGACCTATGTTTAATTTTTTTTCTGAATAAATAGTGTTACTGATAAAACGGAAGTAGAAGCAGTGTGCGTTGACGTAATTTCCGTTATCCGCTAGGCTATGCTAACGTTTATATATAAGTGATATCACGAAACATAGTGCCGTTTTACTTCATGACATTCCTAAAAGCCAAATAGTTTATGGAGGAACTATATTCACAAAATAGTGTGAATTTCAGATATTAATCGGTGCGATTTAGATTCCTAGTCAGCTTACAATTAGTACTAGGTAGCTTCACTTAGGAGCCGCTTTTCTTCTGTTGTCAGTTTACGGCAATACATTGCAAACAGGTTTGTTTGTTTCCAGATCAACATAAATAACGCTTACAACGGTATTAATAAGTAGGACGCTACGTATTATAGTTTGAATCACTGTGTTTGTTCGTAAAATTTGCTTGATGGGCGTCAGCCAAGCCTTGTTTCCAATGTGTATTGTGTTTTCTTTGCTGAGTTTAGCTCCTGTGTTCCCAGAAGGTAATAATAAGTCGTGATGCAGCAAGCAGAGAATGGCGGTGAAGAAGAGGCGACGGTAGATGTCAGGTTTACCGATTTACCCAACGCCCTGATAGCCTGCAAAGTGCCCAAGGATCTGTTCAATGAAGACAGTTTTAAGGTAAGAACCAAAAGCCGGGCATCGCTGTTCATATCTGCAAGGGGAGTGTTCACAAGATCTTGAGTTGTATTTCGTGTCTTTTACTATATTGAGTATATGAAGACCTCAAGAGTTTTAACTTTGGGTATGATATATGAATTAGCTATGCCATGGGATTTATCTTAATCTTCTTGTCAACAACAATGAGCAGCGTGGCTTTTAAATAGAGCTTGACGCAGCAGTGCTCCTCAGGTGAATCCATGTCTTGTTTGAATCTATGACAGCATCAGAGATAAATATCTAAAATGGCCTAGACCACTAGATGGCGGTACAAGGTAAAGAATACTACAGCTGTGTCGAGTGGACAGTAGAATGACTCACTTCCTGGACCCTTAGTCATTCTGAGTTACTCAACCGCTAAACTTTGATCAGTTTAATTTCATGCCCGGCATACGAAACACAAGGATGATATCAGCCACAGAGATGGATCATATCATTTCCAATAATATTCCCAGAAAAAATGTAAAGTATAAGGATCTGAATGACTGATAAGAGGCCAAATGGTGCTAGCTACACAACTGGGTCAGAGCATCTCCAGAACTGGTACCCCTTAAAGTGGTCTAAGGAAAAACAACTGGTGAACTGTGACAGTGTCCTGATAACTCAAGTGTCATTGATGTGCATGAGGAATGAAAGCTAGCCTGTGTTGTCTGATCCCAAAGAGGAACTAATTTATTACAAATTGCTGAAAAAGGTAATGCCAGGAACACACGGTACATCACAGAGCTCTTTTGGCCAAAAATTGAGACCTACAAAATATAAGGCTGTTGATTTAAGTCTTATGGCTGATCATGTATTTACTTGGAACTTGCTACTAGTATTGTATAACACTGGGCTAAAGAATAAATTGGAATCCACGGACCAATGGCTTATGTATTTAATTGCACATAAAATATGGATCTATGATCAAATGTCTATGACAGAGGGGCTGATATGATTTCTGTTGAAAATTTCCTTATTGCAGAAGAAGAACATTTTCCATGCCGGTGCTTAACACAGCTTTTTTTAATTAGAGAAAGCTATCGTCAGTTTTCAAACATATGTAAACAGTTTGTCATGCATTCTTCCCAGGATGGAGGAATACGAAGAAGGGTGGTGTTTACAACAAGGGCATGCCATTTAAATTATTGCACATGCTGAAGTAATCTCTCCCCACCTGACTTATTTATTTTTGTAATTCCAGCCCAAATTTGTCAATAAGATAAAGCTTAGTTACACTAGGCTAGCATTAAATAATTTATGTAAAGAGAAGATTATTTTGTAATAAAAGGTTGAATGGAAATCATCTTTCCCAGTTTGACATCAATAAATACTGACGTTCATTGTGTTTCTTAGTAAAGACTCTCTGAATGGAATATAATGAATTTATTACTCACTGTAAAATGACAAAGGATTATAGCAAAACAAACATTAAAACTCTAGACGTAATGTACATCACCCTAGTGGATGAGCAAAGTCAATTTCATGAGTGTTGAAGAGTGAGCTCTAAACATCACCAATATTTCAATAATTTATGTCTTTAAATCAATAATTTAAAGTTATTTAGCTGTACTTTTGTGCCATAACTTCTTTCCCTCTCCCTCTGAGGTTGTTTAAAAAGCATTGAAAGCATTTTTTTTAAATCTGATAGATGGCTAGTCCTCAGTGATGGATCATGCTTCCTGCACTCAAACTGGTCCATTTTGTGTAAAATTCTACCTACCTCTACATTATAATGTCTTATAAGCCATATATAAAATTTTAATGAAGAACCTTTATACACTAAACAGAAGGAATCAAAGGAAGGTGTTAATGGAACTTGTGGTTCCTGGGGTTTGAAAAGTGTCTGCCTCAGGAAATGTGCTGCCACAGTTCCTCACTTATGGAGGCATTCCCTTATTTGGTGTAACAGTACATCTACCCTAACTATCAAATGTCCTCACTGCTCACCAGTGTTGTTATGAACAACTGTCTCCAATATATCTATTTACTACATCTATTGGCTTTACAAGATAGAAATATATATATTTGTATATAATATGCTTGATGAAATTTACTCTTAATATTCTGGAAAATTTGTTGAGTCTAGTTATCATAGAGGTTTTAGCAGATTAGCAGTGATAGTTTGAACCGTAACTTAAGATGCAATGTGTATGTTTTTGTATGTGAAAGGGAACAATAATCAGACAGTGGAAAAACACAAACTCTGTGCAAAACCTCCAGGGAATCAGGGCGTAGAGCATCATACTCTTTAAATCATGGGAGGAATATTTAATTGAGGGAAAAGTGTTTTTGAAAGTGTAATTGACACCATCTTTTTCTTTCAGACGGTTTGAATTCCTTGGCGTTGCCAAAGAAAAGCTATAATTTTCAGGGTAGAACTGTGAGGGGGTACTTACAGCCCAAACACTTGTAACACAACCAATTGTGGATTTAGGCACGGGTGATTTACTGGCCACATGCTCACACAGGGGCAATGTGATGAGCCGGTGTTTAGTGCCTGCTACAGATGCTGATGTTGATGGAAAAGGAAAAACTACTTTTTTCCATTTCTTGTGTAATCCTTTGTCAGCTGATGTACAGCTGGACACTCCACTAAGAGTGTGTGAAGAATTAAGTACTTCTGAGCGCGTCGAATGCTGGTGATCTCCATAATATTCCAGTTTTTTGCACTTGCCTGAAATGAAAAATGTATTCATGGAAGTAAAGGAATGCAATGCAGCCTTAATGAGTTTATTATGATGTACCAACAATTTTTTTCCCAACTTTGTTTGTCATTCAACCACATAATCAGTATAAAAAATAACAAGATTTCTCACGGAACAGAAAAACAGTGCAACATAGATAAATATTAATGACAGATAAAATAGTTATGATGATGAGATAACACATCAGAAACATCAAGACATACCAACAAGAAATCGATAACACAATAACAAAAATATTTACAACACAGAAACTGTGAACTCAGAGCTGTCTTGGCTAAAAAAGGTGGACATAAACATTATAAGGCAGGTGGTTTTAATGTTAACTTTTCTTGATGTAAATGTCCAAAAAATTACTTCATCGTTGTGGAGGTATTATGCGACTATTTCATAATATCCCTGAAAGGCCAGGGATATTATGGAATCGTCATTGCCGCCGCAGCACCGGGTCCTTCGTGATTACGCTATAACTCAAAAAACATTTCACCCCCATAGACCTTAGTGTGAGGAAGAATTTTATCGATTTAAATCGACCTTAGTGTGAGGAAGATGGGTCGATTGTATATTTCCAACACTTGGACAAGCTTTATCTCATAAAATTGTCAGGGCATAATTTCGCAACCGTTTGTCCGAGTTAGTCCAAATTTGACCTAGAAAGGGGCCTAATTGTATGTATGAAGTGTATGCATAAATTAGTAGAGGTGAACCAATTGCAATTTTTCTTGGAAAATATTACCTATTTTTATGAAGTCTGACTAGCCATTACCAATTTTGGCTGAGTACGATGTCCACTGTTTTTCCCTTAAAGTTAAGACGTCATAATGATTAATGTATTTTAAGTGGTCTTATTTTGAAAGATTACAGTGGAAGTGACATGGTTGGTTATCCTTGTGTAGTCAGCACAATTCTTACCTGTTGAAATTAATGTCCTTCCCGTCGTGTGTTCCTTTAATCAATTTTATGACATTGAGAAGTGAAAATAAAACATCGTAATTCTCGTTCTGTCCTTAGCTTATTTCAGGGACTTCAGGGCTTATGGCTGGCTCTGAGCTACCGCTCTGCTAACATAAACTTCTATACTGGCTTTCCCCGGTGTGATTGATTATGAAGCATTTGATTAAGTTTGTTGTGCAAAACGCTTTCGTGGTTGTTCCTCCGCAGCTTATTCTGTCCTTACGTTTTGAAACAGTAATTTACAGCATATATACATACTAACAGCTGGCTCGAGGCTGGCTATGATCTCCCGCCCGCTTTAGCCGCTCTGCTAACGTTAGCTTAACGTGATATGTTCCTCAGTGTGATTAATTATGAAGCATGTGATTATTTCGTGGTGCCAAATGCTTTTGGGGTGTTTCGGCCGCAGCTTATTCTGTCCTTGTGTTTTAAAACGATAAATTACAGTATATATGCATACATACAGCTGGCTCGGGGCTGAATAGAGAATATTTTTCTTTTAATTGTGATTAAAAAGTTTAGATCATTTTAATGACTCTTTTTCACGCCCTTACGAAAGGGAGCATATAGTGTCCCTTGTATATTTGTACTTGGGTAACAGGAAATAGGCTATCCATACTGTATAACCTCAAAAACAAAGTGCTTTAATTTTTACGTTCTAAGGCTTAGTTGTGCCTAAGTGATTATCAAGTCAGTGTCCCAACATCCACCGATGGTAGAGATAATGGTCTTACCAACTCCCATTATAATTCTTAATGAATGCGTCTATGTACTGGAAAATACATTTTGTCAACCTTTTTTTGTTTTGTTTCATAAGGCCCCAGTGAACAGTGCCAAATTTAACCTTTTATGTATTAAAAAACTTAAAAATGAACATATAATTTAACCTTTTTGTTTCACAAATAACAAAGTGACTTTTATTATTATTGAATGAAGAGTGTAAGATTGTGCATATTTTCATGTATATAGCTGTGCTTTTCCCATTGAAAATTAAATCATTCAATTTGAATTATTAGAGTGCTACTAAAACAAAAAAGTATCTGTGGCTCGTTACAAAACTACTGAATGACAATTTTGCTCAATGAAATAATTGAAAGCCGGAAGTAGCCCAAACATTGTAGCCAAGTCCAGTTGGTAAGTGATGTAGATTTAGCCAGATCTATATTTTTGTATTTTCTGACCAGTCATCTTCAAAGTTTTTTCCTTGTCTTCTACTATCATCCTCAGACCTCCACACTGTCTGTTGTAACTGTGTTTCATGTGGATGATGTAACCTAACCCCGCACCCGTGAAACATCTGGCTTTTTGTACATCGCTCCATTTTTTTAAGAATAAGAGCCTGTATATGTGTGTATGATCAGCATTGCATTGATTATCCCCTTACAATATCACATGTGAGTGGATGGGATATATTGGTCAGCAAAGGGAACATTTTGTTTATATCTTTGAAATAAGAAATATTTGAAAGTGTCAGAAAACATGCTTCATCACAGCTTGCTTCAAATGGGCTTTGTAGTCAGAGCACCTTCTGACCACTGGCCATTGTCTAAAAGAGCCTGCAATCGACACATGGGCATCAGCACTGGACCACATGTCAATGATGATTGGGATTAAGTAAAATAATCTTATCAGTGATTTCTTAGCGCTTTTGATTAAGAGTCTGACTTTATTGCTATCATTTTATTACCAAGGCCTACGACATACGAGGACTGAGATTATGATTTACCCTCCGGAGGTAACAGGACATCTAATCGAATGTGCCACTTTACCGGAATGAAGTACAATTTATTTTTGTCCAATTTGCTTGTTAAGTTGTTCCCTGCCCAGTTGGAGCAGAAGGCTGACTTAAATCAGCCTTAATAAACCGGCGTTGAAAGACAGATTAAACTCTGATGTAGGTCTGGAAAGTCTAATGGACCTTTCCAGCAGGACCCTGCCAGTGTCGGATATGGACTTGATCATAAAGATTGCATGAGTGTACACAAATGATTAAGATCATAAATTGCAGTGTTTAGCAGTGCTGGTCTTACACAACAGGATAAGCAGGTTAGACATGGACGGATAAGAAGCACTCATCTCAACCAACATCAGACAAACAAGTTTTAGGTCACACGGAAAAACTGAGCAGTTCTGTTATGTCGAGCATTCCTTGACTCTGTGTTAATGGAACAGATTTGGTATTGTTGAAAAGTGACCTTAAGATCAGTGGGAGTTGGCTAGATATGGATATGGAAAATGGACAGATGTGTCATTGTGCTTCAGGCCATCTTTTCATGTTTGGATGAGGAGTTTTGTTAAAGTTGCAAGGAAACACACTGTCGGTGGGGTCTGGCATCCGTAACTCCACGCTTCTCTTGCTAAAAGTGGTATTTGTGGCCCGACAGAACTGGTCAGACCTGGGCATTGACGAATAAAGTTTTTGTGACTAGGGTTTTACGTCAAGGAACTGGAATCCACCTAAAAGCACATAGAAGGTTTATATCTCTGTGACTGGTGACACACAGAGATGGAACAAAGAAGTTGCACCCTGCAGAACTGGTTGTTTAAACAGCCAGAACATTAAACATTAAGTAACAATGCATGCATTGATGAGTGTTGATGCAGTTAGGCGATACTTAAGAAAGGGCGTCAATCAGCCATAACATTATAACCATTGACGGGTGAAGGGAGAATAATATTGCTCAATTGTTACCATGGCACTTCTCGTCTTATTAAACAGAAAGTGAGCATTTAGTCTTAAAGTTTGTGTTTTGAAGCAGGAAATTGGTCAAACTTAAGATTTGAGTGACTTTGACAAGAGCCAATTTGTGATGGCTAAGACCTTCTTCTCCAAAGGTCCAGGTCTTGTTCTCAGTCTGCGGTGGTTAGTATCGATCAGAACAAGTGATGAGCTGACTCATTGATCAATTTTGAGAGAGAAGGCTTGCCCGTAATGTCCGCTCCAACAAAGGAGCTACTGAAACACAGATTGCTGAAAACATTAATGCTGATTCTGATCGAAATGTTTCAGTACATACAGTGCATCCTAGAGCTTTAGGCTGATGGTTATTATGTGCTATTGTTATTTATGTTCTTATAAAACATACTTTCTAAAGACTATAGAAAGTACATTTTTCCTTTTCCACACAATTTATCTCACTAATTTGTATACCAGTTTCTTTATACTTTTGTTCTTGTCAAAAGCAGTAAGTTGGATGGCGCATTTCCCATCCATAACAGTTGGTGAGTTTCCAATTTGGAGCATGTAGGGGCCAGCCGCCAAAGAAAAGGTCCAAGTGCAGTGTGTCTTTGCAATCAACTGTTGACCTGGAGAGGGTAGATGTCCACGTGCCTCCTTGAATACAGAGGCCTGAATAGGTTCCCCTCACTGGTCACATGATGGTGTAACTGAACACAATGGAACATACAGTTTTTGTGTAGCACCTAATAAAGCCTGAGAACAGCCATTCCCAAGTTAAACCATGTTATGTCTTGAAATCTGATTATCTTCCCATTTCATAAACAGAAGATTCACAATTAGTCAGCAATGCTGAGTTCAGCAATGCTGAGTTCAGCAATGCTGAGTTCAGCAATGCTGAGGTCAGCAATGCTGAGGTCAGCAATGCTGAGGTCAGCAATGCTGAGTACAGCAATGCTGAGTAATCCGTCCACATAAAGTACAGTAAAGTACATTTAACAAATAAGACATTAAGTCAAATGTTAAGCCTGTAAACTGCCTGTTGATACAAATTTCACAATATCAACATTGAGAAAAATTGGACAGAAATGACCATTTGAATGTTGATTACCAACACTTTCATACTTTTTAAGACATGATGCATTTATTACAATCCATCACAACTGGGCTCATTGTTCCCAAAATATGTAGCTCGTATATGTACTTGCTGGAACAGAAGATAAACACAAATCAAAATCAAATTAAAATAGATATGAATTAGATCAAACCAAATAGCTGAGTGGAATATGCAAAATCGAAAAAAGAAATATGAAAACTATCAACTGAACCAATGCTATGAAACTGAGTTCAAAATAGGTCTTTATGAAGAAAAACTCGAATTTTAAATCTGAGGGTGTTGTTTTACTATTCCTTATTGCTTTTCAAGATGAAAATATCAAATCAGAAGTATTCTTCAAAAAAGCCAATATGGGTCACGCTCTATTAATGACACTATCATTGTGGCCCGGCAATCAGCCTCTAAATATCAATCGCCATTTGAACCATTTACTTTCACCTCGGCACTGGAAAGAAGAGCATGTTGCAATAAAAGCCTAGCAGCTGGCTAGTAACACGGTGCTCCGTCCAGCATGTGTGAGGCAATGGAGTTGTTGGTGTGTGCACTGTGCATGTGCACACCTGTCTGTTGGTGCATGCTGCCTGTCTAGTGAGGGAATGGAAAAAAATGGGAAGATGAAACAAAAACATAGGGATGGAAAAAATGCGGGGCCGAACATGCACACACTTTCTCACACTCACTCGCATAGCAGCCTCAGCGTGGTAAGGATGAGGTCTGGAGATGATTAGCACCTACACACACATACTCACACGGTAATGTTTAACATCAACAAACACTTACATGAGAGCATCAGCTTCACAGTCGGAAAGGCTCGCCACAATTATATTGCTTTATTTTCCACACATTTTTTCCATGCCACACAGGACAGTGTGGTCCATGAATAATTGATGTATCAACAGAAAGATATTCAGGACAGTAGGGCTTAGCGATTCTGGCTAAAATGAGAATCGCAATTTTTTTTTTTTACTTAAAATAATTGACTGCGATTCTCTCCACGATCTTATCATTCAGTTTGTCATATTGTACTTGGTTATGTACATGAAAAATTGAAAAGCGCCTTGCTCTGTCTGTATGTAACAAATGGATGTCTGCGAGCACTAAAGGGTTAAACCCCATAGCTCTACTGCAGACTAGAGCGCAACCCGGTTGCCTCTTTATATCCAATCCCAACCAGTCTGGGAGGCCGAAGCCAGCAAACCTTCTGTTTTCATGTCCGAAGCATACCGTGTCCGACCCAGTTAACACTAGCTGAAGAATTAGTTTTGAAGCTGTCCCACAGTTATTACCGTGATTACGCGCGTTGGTTGTGTAACTGACTGTAAAAGGGTCTGTTTTTGGCTCAATGCCCTTAGCTTGTGTTTTAGTCCAACAAACATAATAATTAAAAACACCGTCATTAACAGTTATAAATATACTTATACTGGGGTCTTATTATTGACAAACTGCTTCGTTGGATTCTACGTCCAGAACTAAATCAAAATCCCTCCCAACTATGGGATCCGCAGTGTGGTTTTCAGTGGTAGATTTATTAACCTTTACCGAATACATTTTTTTGTTGAGTCCTTTCGTGGTTTAAGCTCGACTACTACATTAGAATTTAATGCTATAAAAGTAACATAAAGCCTATGCTGCGTTCAGTTGTAGATTTCGTGATGTTACCTTTCCAGCTACTCAGTAGACCTCCTAGTTGGTCCTCAGTCGCTTACGTAGCATTTAGCTCAAATCCATGGTTTTAAATGCCCAGACCTCGCGTGAGGTACCATATTGCTGCAGGTCACGTATAAATTAAAAAGCTGGAGACTGGCCGTACTTCTGAAATGAGATTGTATATAGATCGGAATCAAGATTGCCATCTTTTTACAATTAATCGCCCAGCCCTACTGTAATATATGTTAAATTGTTGGTCTAATAGTTTACAACCAGACTAAGCTAGATGCCACAGCCTTCACACCAGCCACAATATGTCTCCTGATCTTAGTGTATTTATAAAGATCAGGAGATATAAATGATAAATTAAGTATTAATTAACTTTAGTAAATCTATTAAGTTTGATTTCCCTAATCGTTTAGTCATACACACATAGATAAGATACACAATCAGCCATAACTTAATAATATCTGAAAGTTTAACTTTGAAAAATATTGACTATATCGTTACAGTGCCACCTATTAGTGGGAGGGATATATTAGGCACCAAGTGAACATTATGTCATTGAGGTTTTTTTCTTGGAACCAGGAAAAACTTAAAGATCTGAGTGACTTTGACAAGGGCCAAATTGTGATGGCTAGACGACTGGGCTTGAGCATTTCCAGAACTTAACATCTTGTTGGGTGATCCTGGTCTGCAGTGATTAGTATTTACCAAAGTGGACTAAGGAAGAGCAACGGGTGAATCAGTGACAGGGTCCGGACCACCCAAGACTCATTGATGCATGTTGGGAACAAATGCTTGTCGGGTACCGTGGAAGCGCTACTGCAGCACAAATTGCTGAAAGCGTTTATGCCAGTTTTGACGGGATCATGTCAGGACACACAGCGCATTGCACGCCTGTTTGGCAGTCCAGGCAAAATTAAGCGATATTAGACTGGTAGATTTAAAGTTATGGCTGATCAGTGTGAATTTATAGTTTGTTCATTTGGCATAAATTTATTTCAGTCATTATGAGGCATTACTGTAGATCTTTGGCTATGTGTTTTTTTTACATGGGATGGTAAGCCTGTCTGCTCTTAGAATAAAGCCTCACTGTCAACAAGTTCACTCTGCCTTCTCACCCAGTCTTACACCGTCATGACTCACTTGGACACTTTAACAATACAGAGCCATTATTAAAGTTATGAATAACAACTGTGCATTCCATGCTGTGACAAGACTGTTGTTTTCTTGGACTTAATGTGTTGAAATGCTTCCGTTTGATTATTTTGATTTTATTGCTGTAAAGTTTTCAAAAATGTGCAATGAATGAGTGCTTCTGTCCCATTTTTCCAAGATAATTTCAACTTTCAATATCTGGCAGTTATTCAATATTACTCTGTGTTTTTGATTGTGCAATAACAGTATAAAGGGAAAGAAGACAAATAATAGATTTAGATTTTTCGAGTTTATAACAGGATAAGAACTCTGAAATGACATGAACAAACAATTTCACATGAACAATTTGAACTTCAAACTATTTTATATATATACAGAAAAAAGTGCCAGTACTGGCCTTTTAGGTTTTATTTTCTGCCTGTTTTTATAATAAATGGCCAGGCGTTTTGTATCTTGGGTGGTATTTCCAGCAGCAGTTTCTTCTTCGCTCCCTCTCATTCAACTCAAAGCTGCGTGTCGATCTTCTCTCGCTCAGAATTGCGCAAACGGTTCAGGAGTTACGTTACTGAGAAGCTCATGCTACAAATATGTGACACGCTGGTGAATCTCGTCTGTGATTGGGCGGTGGTACTGTTGAAGTCCTGAGGGCAACCGTAACGAACATCTAGATATCTCAAATGGTCTAGGAGTTACAGTGATCAGATGTACGCATGCCAAATCCTGTCAGATGGCGGAAGTATAGGGATTAGAGGGTTAATTGAGGACTGTTGCACGCATGTGCCATACGCACACACCAAGCATGAGCTACAACGGCTCCAAACATCTCACAAGTAAACCAGAAAACACGATGCTCGCAATTTGTAACACAAGTAAGGAAAAAATAAGGCATCTCTTCAACCCCGAAAACATTTGCACAACGAACTTAATCACATACTTCAAATTTAATCACCCCGAGCCACATAGTAAGTTGAACTAACGGTAGCATGTCAGCTAATGGAAGCGGGAGCTCAGACCCAGCAAAGAGCCCTGAAGTCCTTGAAAAATCACGTATAACATATAATGGACTGAAAGTGGCTTACAAAGTATTACTTTCACTTTTAAATGTCGTACAATTCGTTTCAGGAACGCATGGCAGGAAGGACGGAGGGTACAATAATTTCAGGGCAGAATACATGCAAAAAAATAGGTATCGGCCGAGAATATCGCAATTGGTGAACCTCTACTTCTCACGGCCCATTTTTTTCATCACTCATGACCAAGATCCCAAAGTACTGAAACTCCCTCGCTTGAAGCATCCGCTCATCCCCAACCGGATTGGAGCAGTCCTATTTCCAGACAGAGCCGCATCACACTCAGCTGCAAATTACTTCAGTAAATGCTGATCATGGACTGATGAGTTCAACCGAACCACATAATCCGCAAAGAGCAGAGTTGCAATTCTAAGCCCCCCAAACCCACTTGGAAAGCCCTATCCATTGCCCTGGAGTAAACTTGACTGGGAGCACACCCTCCCTTGCTTACTGGTTATTTTTAATATTGATACTGAGACACCAATAGGTGGGTTTACGTGGACAGCCTAATTCCGATTAGATTCGGAAAATACGTCTAATCAGAAAGAAAATGCTGCATGTAAACTCCTCTTTCCGAATGGACTGAACCTTTCCGAATTACATTTCATTCCTTTGCAAGGAAGTAGTCAAAATCCTTTCGGAAATTAGAGTTAGATGTTATGAATCATCTTCTCAATATCCTTGATAAATTCAAAAAGATTTTTAATGTGGTATTTGTAGCATTTTAATGCACCAAGCTTCAACTACATGGACCCCTACTTGCCAACCAATAAGTGTTTAAGAACAAACACAGTTGCAAATGTTCATGAATTTGCTGCACAGTCTGGTCTTGTTTTTCTCACTGCTGGCTTCACATTCACACACACACGCACACTTCCCCTCCACTTGAAGCTCTCTGCTATTTATACCTCATAAAAGCATGTTATCAAACTGCATACTTTCCATGAGCGCTAGCTCTCTCCCACCTCCCGCTTTTTATCCTGTCATCCCTCCATCCTACATTCTTCCTACCGATCGTGTCTCTCTCTCTATTTCCATTCTTTTTTCTATTTCTGCCTGCTTCCTATCCGCCCTTTCTTGTCTCTCAGCTGTCCTCTCTCTCTTTCTTTGTGTTTTGTACATCTTGCTCCATGCACTTAGGAGTCAGGTGATTTGTTTTTGCAATCTGTGTGTGAAATCATGATAGGAAAATGTTCATTGTCACATGTTTCCATTTAACAAAGGATTTTTGTCATGAGTTTAAAAGTTCCAGGAAGCAGATCAATGCGTCAGTTTACACAGCAGTTATATCATTTTTTTCCATTGTCTCTCGCTCACTCTCCCTGTGCACACACACATGCATTGACCTTCTTTCTGTCTGATTAGTCAGCATTGCCTACTATCTGTCAGTAGATGGAGAGGAAGAGAAAAAAGGAAGTACCATCCCTCCCTTTTCCACAGCCCATTGGCTGACACAGAATGAACAGATGAATGAGATCAGAATGAGGAGAGGGAGGAGATTGTGGGTAATGCGTCATCATTGAGCAGGAGCTGATTTAAGCGACTGGAGCAGAATCAGAGGGAGAGAGTCTGCTTAAAGGAGTCTGAAGTACATTCTCCACTCTCCACTGCCCAATCTCTGGAAAATTCCTTCAGTTTGAAGACTGCTGCAGGGCTGGCTGAGACCAACTGAGGGAGGAAGAGAGTGCAGAAGACGAAGGGGGACAAGCCACACAGTGAATGCAGGATTTTGTCTTTCAGTTGCAACAGGAGATGCAAGATAGATAACCTTGGAATGTAGGTTAGGAGGTTATGTGTAGACTGGAGTGACTCGTTTCATAGTCTATCTGACATCGTGGATGAGCTCTGTGTGAAGACAACAAGAGGCTGCAGACAAAAAGAAGATCCAAGTGTTCCAGAACAAACTGACCCATTTATTGTTGAGCATCTGTTTTGGACAGAACTTCCTTTGCGTCTTCATCCTGGGGAAGGCAAGGCTCCTCCGATCCCCCCGATTTCCCCCTTCCTCTCCATCACCATCATCATCCTCTCCAGTACTGAAGACCGTTTCAGCATCTAGCTGTGTGCTGACTTCAGGTATCAGTTGGAAAAGGTTTCGTCTCCCTGGATTGCCCGTCATGCACATCAAGACCACCAAGTGTAACCGCTTCTGCCTGGTCGCCTCAGTGACCAACCAAGAAGTGTTCAACCATCCTGAATCACAGGTTTGAGGACATTCTGCTCTTACTCCTACTTTTACTCACCTCATTCTTTGCAATGCTTTTAAATGCAACATCACACTTTATATCTATGTTGTCAAAACTGCTTTGGATTGAGGCCACTAAATGTTACTAAATGCACACCAAAGGCTTACAAAAACACAATTTCATCTCATTAACAGATGCATTTTTGTATTTTAATTGCCGATAATTAACAGTCCTTTCATTGATTCTTAACTGCAAAGTCTTGGTTGATAATGTCATGTTTTTGCGCTGGGCAATCTTTATGGATTTTCAAGAAATTACCTAAATGATGAATGGGGAAGGTTCCTGGTTCAAATCCACCTCTGCCCTTGGGGACTTTCTTTGTGGCATAATCATGTTCTCCCTGTGTTTGTGTGAGTTATCTCTTAATAATCTGGCTTCCTCCCACAGTCCAAAAACATGCAGAATAGTTGAACAGTGACTCTAAATTGGCCATAGGCATGGATTGTTGTTCGTATATATGTTTAAGCCATTTGATGAAATTGAGACTTGTATAGGATGTACCCATCTTGCACCCATCTTTGCTCTAGCCTGAACAAAACCTCTCTCAAACTACATTTGAATAATCTCTTAACCAACACTAAAGGTATCTATTCAAACAGAAATTTAATATTACAAATTAAAACAGAATAAGGGTTCATGTGGACATTTTGCTTGGGTTAAATGGATTCCATATTGCTTTGAATGCAAAAATCTGACTTTAATTGTCTTATATTTATGACTCAAATATGTGTGCAGAAATCTATCTCTTTGGCTTACTTTCCAAGCCGCGTTTACTGCAACACAGGAACCTTCACTCAATGATAAAAGTGTGTACAAAGGAATGTTGATTCAAACTACAATCAGGGAAGCCATTCTTCTTTTATGGCTCTTGCAACTATACAATGCAGGGTTGAATTTCCATGAAGGCCCTGCTGAGCCTTACAATAAAAAAGGAAAGGCTTAATTTCGACGATGAGGATAATGTCAATTCCCCAAAAAGCACAGAACAACATCGACTTAGATGTCTCAATTGTCTCTTTGAGGGTGAGAGATGATAATGACCTCCTGAGTACCGCTCCTCTTATTTTATTATGACTCATTTCACATTTCCACGGGGGGTCTTTTGTGCTCAAGTGAAGAGTAATGGTTGCAACCCGCTGACTTTTAACCACAGAAGTGGGGGATGACAGGTGAAATGCTATTTTTACCCCAAGTACTCAAAGTTTAATGACCGCAGCTGTCTGTTTGATGCGATGGGCTCAGCTTGATAGGAGAGCTGATTGTTGGATTTATTGGTACTAAAGAAAAACCTAATCCACTCACTGTTACAGAATGATTCTTCTTTTATCTAGGCTATCATCTCAAGTGCAATTTAGATAATCTATTCAGGGGAGCTGAATGTTTGGTACACTACTCTTTGTAACGATAGAGGAGAGATAACTGTTCTGTTACAGGTGCAGTTTTGTGTATCAGTGGATTTTACCACGTGGTTGTATGACAAGTCGATCACATTATAATTTTCCACTTTCACCCCATCTAACTACGACTTGCATATGGAGCCAAAGCCCATAGTGTCAACGAATAGAGGTTTGGCTCAGTGAGTGCAACTGTCGGTTCTTTATTTTCCTGTAATCCGCTGTTCTGGGACACCTAGCCATAATGTAATATAATAATAATTTTCACTCTTATTACGTTTTGTCATACACAGTAACTAAATTTAGTACAACCATTCTTATAATCATTCTTATCATTCTCTCAAGAAGATGTACTCATAGCAAACGGTTAAAACCCTCCAATATGTCAGGGCACGTGGGACTGTTCAGCGCGACAAGACAGAAAAGAGGCTTTCAGAAGAGGATGTCCACTGTCACTAAGTGACTAATATTCTACTTTTGTTTTGTTTTTTAGATTTGTTTTTACATATATATGGTCATGCATGGGGCGGCTTAGTTATGAACACAATAATGATATTGATTACCCGGATTGCTGCTGAGATCTTGATTGAATATACTATAAGGCTCATGCTCGGCTCTGTTGTTCTGCTTAGCTGTAGGTCAGTGGTACTGGCAAAGACATTTCATTTCCGTCTTGACCGTCTGCTTGTCTGTTGTGTATTAGTGATATTTTTCTACGCTTATACATTAATGTAACTCATCAGGACAGGTTCAAGGAAATGTTTGCACAGGCAGCATGGTACAAGAAAGCTGTTTTTGGTCACTAAGGCAGGTTTTAGGGAGTGTATTTTAACTATCATTTAATTGTAGGAGGCCAAAATCGTGATCAAGATTAAAATGTGATTAATGGTGAAGCCTTCCCGGAGGCTGCAGTGTACTGCTTTTTAGCCGTTTCTTTGTTGCAGTCCATCTTAATATCTGATCTAATGAAGCTTTTCATTAGATCAGATATTCAAAAATCAGAAAAACAACTCTTAGATATTCTGTGAAATGTACTGCAAATATGCACAACAAAGTTTGTCAGGTCAAAAGGCTGTGAAACAAAGGCTGAAAACCTAAATATGAAAGTAAAGTGTTTATCAGAGTTGCAAAACTTAGATGATGGATCTTTGTCAAGAGTTGTAGATGATGCTCGGTATGGATATTGTGAACATCAATTTAAAAAGGGAAGCAAATTTCAAGCATTTCACCATAACTTTTTAAAAATTCAATCATTGCATACGATGTATAAAATGTGTAGTAAATCATGTCCCACAAAATATCTAGTCAATATTCCAATTGAACTACTTTCTTTGTTTTTCTTTTATACATTTCCTTCTTTCATTTGGTTTTATGTTGTCCAAACTATAAGATTTGCTTTGCGTTGAGCATGAATAAGAATTAAATGGAAACGTAGAGTGTATGGAGCTGGACATTTAGCTCCACAGTTCACCTCCTCTAATATAGTTTTAACACCTTTAAGGCATTTCTTAGATCTGGGTTGTTGACAAACATGTCGGTTACCTTCTCATCTGACTGTGAATCCGAGTCTGATGTTTCCCAGATTGTCCCTTTAGCTGTAAAATGTTACGAACCAGATTTAAATGGAACCACCAGTTGCAGCTTTTGCCCTTCTGCATGAGGTGAGTAGAAACTAGCACTTAACTGAATCATTTTTGTGGCCGGGCCATTTCGGCATGATCATTACTTGGGGATCCATTCTCTCCTGAATGTCTACTATGGAATGCAGAAGCTCATTATTTTTGTTTCGCTCTGTAGTCACTGCTCTAATAAGCTTCCGATTGAGAAGACTGTGTTGTTGATAGATGGTTTCCAAAGGGCAACTGTAATTAAACAAGCGAGTGTGTTTGAATAGCTGCTGATTCAAGATGTGGGTGTTATTATGCACCATCAATGATTTCCTATTTGTGTCTGCATTAACACACGTCTGTTATACATGGCTGTTTGATGTCATCGTGGAAATGGAGGTCAATGTCAGCTGTCTTCTTACATCTTTTTTTGTAATTAGTTTCTATAATAATTGTCCATCTAAAACCGAGGCAGTATCTCTCTGACGCACACACAGAGAGACGCAGACCGAAGAGGAGAGGAGGGACAGATATAGTGTTTGGTAATAGGGGCTGTTTTTATCATTTCTATTCATATGGATTTGTATTCTTCTAGCTCCATTCATTGTTGCCTCTTCCTCACGGTGGGACCGGAGGAGATTACTCAGATTCTGCTAGAATTTTCCTGATTTCGCTCTCCTCTCTCTCTTTCTCTCTTTTCAGGCTAGTTTTGAAGCCCTATTCCACTCATTTGACCCGGAGGTGCAGTTCCAGTACTTCAAGTCTTTCCGGAGGGTCAGGATCAGTTTCAGCGATGCTCTGGCTGCAGCTGAGGCGAGACTTCGACTTCACAAGACGGATTTCAACGGCAAAGAGATGAGACTCTATTTTGCCCAGGTAATTTCTTATACAGTATGTTGAGCATAGAAGAAACCGAGCCTCCTCCATTCCTTAAGCTTAGCAAGGCTCTTGTGGCTGTTTAGCTCACTGTGCAACTGGGTCAACTGGTGAATTGTTTGAACATGAATTGAAAATGCTGCTCAATTGGCTTTCACTGTCATCAGATTAATATTTTTAAATAAATCAGACATTTGAAATGAAAATGTCTATAATGGAAATCTTACTATCAAGCACAACTCAAATTTAATTTGAAAATAAGAATAAGGATAGGACCCGTGTGACTTAATGACATGGCTTGTATCTTAACACTTCATTACTTTACGATCTCATATACAGTGCATCCGGAAAGTATTCACAGCGCTTCACTTTTTCCACATTTTGTTATGTTACAACCTTTTTCCAAAATGGATAAAATTCATTTCTTTCCTCGAAATACAACACACAATACCCCATAATGACAAAGCGAAAAATGTTTGTTTGAAATTTTTGCAAATTTATTAAAAATAAAGAACGAAAATATAACGTATATAAGTATTCACAGCCTTTGCCATGACCTCTGAGACAGGATTGTATTGAGGCACAGATCTGGGGAAGGGTACAGAAACATTTCTGCAGCATTGAATGTCCCAATGAGCATAGTGGCCTCCATCATCCGTAAATAAAAGAAGTTTGGATGGAACCACCAGGACTCTTCCTACAGCTGGCCGCCTGGCTAAACTGAGCGATCGGGGGAGAAGGGACCACGTAAGGGAGGTGACCAAGAACCGGATGGTCACTCTGACAGCTCCAGCATTCCTCAGTGGAGAGAGGACAACCGTCCAGAAGGACAACAATCTCTGCACTCCAACAGTCAGGACTGTATGGTAGAGCGGCCAGACAGAAGCCACTCCTCAGTAAAAGGCACATGACAGCCGCCCTGGAGTTTGCCAAAAGGCACCTGAAGGACTCTAAGACCATGAGAAACAAAATTCTCTGGTCTGATGAAACAAAGAAGGAAACCAGGCACTGCTCGTCACCTGGCCAATACCATCCCTACAGTGAAGCATGGTAGCAGCAGCATCATGCTGTGGGGATGTTTTTCAGCGGCAGGAACTGGGAGACTAGTCAGGATCGAGAGAAAGATGAATGCAGCGATGTACAGAGACATCCTTGATGAAAACCTGCTCAAAGGCTTTTTGGACCTCAGGCTTGGTCGACGGTTCATCTTCCAACAGGACAACAACACTAAGCACACAGCCAAGATAACAAAGGATGGGCTACGGGAAAACTCTGTTAATGTCCTCTAGTGGCCCAGCCAGAGCCCAGACTGAACCCGATGGAACATCTCTGGAGAGATCTGAAAATGACTGTGCACCTACGCTCCCCCTCCGACCTGATGGAGTTTTGAGAAGTCCTGCAAAAAAAAATGGGAGAAACTGACCATAAATAGGTGTGCCTATTAATAGGCTTGTAGCATCATACTCAAAAAGACTTGAGGCTGTAATTGGTACGAAAAGTTCTTCAACAAAACATTGAGCAAAGGCTTTGAATACTTATGTACATGTTATATTTTCGTTCTTTATTTTAAATACATTTGCTGAAATTTCAGACAAACTTTTTTCACTTTATCATTATGGGGTATTGTGTGTTGAATTTTGAGGGGAAAAAATGAATTTAATCCATTTTGGAAAAAGACTGTAACATAACAAGATGTGGAAAAAGTGAAGCACTGTGAATACTTTACGGATGCACTGTATGTAATATATTATTTACTCTACTGAACACTTCCTGCCTCAACCCAAATGCATATTTTTTCAAAACTGCATTTTTGACCATTCATCTTTTATTGTGTCTCATATTTCCTCATGTCTGTAGACTGTTCACATAGGGAGTCCTCGGCTCGAGCCCCCAAAGCCCGACAAGCAGTTTCTGATCTCACCCCCCGCCTCTCCTCCAGTCGGCTGGGAACAGTCTCAGGACGCCACGCCAGTCGTCAATTATGACCTTCTGTGTGCCATCTCAAAGCTGGGACCAGGTATGTGACACAAAATTTTCCTTAGATCACTCAACACTCTGGTGTTTCATATCTACGTCTGTGTTGGTCTGATAATGGCAGCAAGCTTTGACCACAATGTTGTAAATAAAGGATTATTCAATTCCATTTTTTAAATGAAAGCAGTATTGATCGGAACATCCATCATCGCTGCCTCTAATGTCCGAGCAACCGATCCAGGTCACGCAGACTTGTAGGCAGGATGATTCAGTCACACCAAAATCAAAAACCGGAACATATCCCTGCCGGTGTTGAGATAAAAAAAAGACTATAAATCGCAAAGGGAAATTACAGTGTGACCGCAGCATACAAGAACAGGAAGAAAACAAATACACAATGGACAAAAATAGAAACTTGAGATAAAATAGAAATGTACAAAGAATACTAAAGGAGTACTAAAACTTTGCAAATTGATATATATGTGCAGAAGCTACACATGTTTATGTGATTCCAACATGTTTCAATCTGGAGATGGTCATTGTGTTGATTGACCTTCCTTGGTGGTATAAAAACACTCATAGTTGGGTTCATTATTATAGCTACATTAATACTGTGGTACATTTATACAACAAAATGAATCCTATCCCAATGCAACATAAGAATGCTGAAATATTACGCACTCAAACTTCCCTGGGGGACTGAAGCTGTGTGTCAATTCACAAGGGCAAGATTTGGCCATGACGTTATGACTTCAACACAGAATAGCAGAAACAAACATTTGTTGGTCTGTAAGCAAACAGCTGTGTGTGCACGATGAATGTTATTTGCTTAAAGCTTTGTTTCAACAAACTAAAAATAGCTCCTTGAAAAGGGGTGTCATTCTTCCGCAGTGACTCTGGTGTTGTAAGCTAAATGCTGTAATTACACCCACCAATTGAATGAGCCAATATTGGGTTTTTTAGGGCGGTCATGGCTGCAAAGCGGCTTAAAACACCTCAGCAGTGGTTTTCAAAATCACCCCATTAAATCCCATGTGCTGACAATCATACGCCAATTCATGCAAGTAGCTGTAATCTGTAAATGTGTTTTTCCAGTCTTCTAGGGAGGCGCTGGTTCCAGTTAATTTTAGTGTGTGAGACTTAACACCTCGAACAGCGTCATTATGAAACACACTCGCTTTGCTTTTAAAGCTGCTTCATTTTAGTTCCAAAGGGCTGGAATTTTGTTTTCTGTCGTTTAGTGCGTTTAGGAGCCGAAGAGAATGGCGGTAAACAAATATGGATTAATAAGACTATAGGAATTTTATATATTTAAATAAATTAAGTTAAAGTGTGTGAACATAATGGTTTTTGTCATTCAACAGCACATAACACCCTCGTTCTTGTGTATCTAATTCGCAGGGGAGAAGTATGAGCTCCACACCGCCACGCCTACCACCCCCAGCGTTGTTGTCCACGTATGTGAGGATGAGCACGGCAACAGCTCATCCCCGGATGACAGCGACCAAGATGACAAGCCCCGCCCCCTAAAGCCGAAGATCATCCAGACGCGACGCCCCGACTACACTTCTGGAGTTGAGCAGTGAGCGACAGCGAGCCACGGGCGCGGTTTGACGGCTGTAACATTTCATCCTGACGTAATTGGTCATGAGTTCAACAGGCTCTGAGCTTTAGCGGTTTGAGGACTTTGAGAAGGCGCCTGACGGTACTGCGATGTCCTGTTAGATGAGCATTTCATAAAGGAGAGAGAAAACATAGTGTCAAATGCTGCATTCATGTTCTGTGGGAAAAGAAACGAGCATCACACAACTGGTCAGTTTTGTGATTTTGAGGTTTGGAGATGGAACTGAAGGAATTGAAGTGTTGGAAATAACATTTGATTGTAGTGCTTGAATATGTGATGAGCAGACTCGGCTGGATTTTTCATTTTGTGGTGGTATTTTGCACAAAATAAGTTTAAAAAAAAAAGAAAAAAGAATTCAAAAGGCTAAGTGTCTGTGTGTTGTGAGAATAGACTGATCAGGTCCAGATTAAGTCGCCACAGTGAATTGGATTTTGGTAATGCCCACTGACATGAATGCAGCATGGATCTAATAAGTTATGTAGAGTGTGGGACTCGATAGAGTTAAGACGGATACAACTTTTGAACCGATTTGATTTAAACATAACTTTTCCGACTGTTGATTTTGGAAGGGGGGCTAAATAAGTGTGTGTGAGCCAGCTGTAGGGTGGACACCCTGCTGGCCTGTGCTCCTTCACACCCCCTTTGGTCGCTAGGTCTCATTGGCATCATCCTTCACTGCTGTTGGGTGTCACAGCTTCACCTTTGCAGCTGTTGTGGTGTAAGTGCAGTCGAGTCAAAGCTCACCTCACTCACATTTTGACCCTGTGGTATCTTCTGGAGGTCTTATCTGAATTTGTTTTTTTTCCAGCTTTGATACCTTGTCTGTTTGTGTATTGGTTGTTGTGTAGCAGTTTTGTTACTGTTTGAATGTACAACTCACTCCTTGTCCTTATTAATAAATGTGAGGGCTTGACTACACCAACCATGTTATGTTGTAAGAAAAAAAAAAAGTATTCCGAAAGGAAGTAAAATACAACCGAAGCACTGTTTGATGACCCATTTCAGTTTGTGTTGTAAGAAGATTATTATGTCTCCTATAGGCTCTGTCTTGTTGTATTTATACGGGCTGTTGACACTTATGTAACGGAAAATATTCCCCTGGCGTGTGTGTGCAGGTCTATTTTTGTTAAGTGTTACCTCCCCATCAGCGCCGGCTACTGTTACACTGCCAGCACAAGATGGTGTTGTTACGAAACCACTTTTCTTTCATTTTTGATGTAGAAAAAGTAAAACATTGCGCATTCTCTTTTATACTTCAGTCAAAACTGAATCCCCAGTGTGAACAATCAATATGTGGCGTGATGGCTTTTTTTGCATTACTATTCCCAGATGTTGCTTTGTGGAGCCACGAATAGCCATTCTGGCATGTATTTATTTATGGCTATTCAATTTAACTTTAATTATCTCTGAAGTCAATATGTGTGGTTTTTCTAATGATGGATAAAAGTTTTCTTAACCCTTAAAATGTCCTGCTCAACTGTTTGGCTGAGCACATTTAATTCAATATTTCGTATTGAAAAAGGTGTGCCAATTGACTGAACGTGTTTATAACATGACCCCGTGGCAGCATGTATATATTATAGAGTAGGCGATCATGGATGGATCCCTGGGGGACACCAGAGGTCAAAGGGGCCCCAAAGGGGGAAGCATTCTCCATGGTTGTTGAGAAAGTCCTATTCAATAAGTTTCTCACAAATTAGAGAACGTTAGGACTTGTTATACGGAATAATTTAATTTGATACAACCTAGAAAAAAAGTCTAATAAGGGTCGAAAAGTGTTTTAAAAACATGTTTTACCAAAAAGTTGAGCTAATAAAATTTTATAAGTCCAAGTGTAGTTCTGTCAGTTTTTTTTTTTTTACAGAAATTAAATATGCAAAGAAATATTTTTTTTCATATATTTTGTTATTGGTGAGGCCAGTATAAGTTAAGTACAGCATTCTTCACCTTGTTCACTGTGTGCGTTAAGGACCTTACAAAGTTTAACAATGTTGATTAAGGTTTTATTCTTAGTCACACGACCGCGTGACCCAGAAGTTAAGCGAAGTGCCAAAAATATGACAGAAATGGCAGATGAAAATAATATAAGAAGCTAAAAATGGTCTTAAAATGCACAGAAATCAAAGCGACAGTAAACAAGGTGTGTTATGTTTGCTTAAGAAAACTTCCACCATTGGAAAATCAAGTATATTGACTCAGGTGTCAACATGGCAACATGTACACACCCATCCAAAGAACATCGACTACAAAAGCCACGTTTGCCTTTGTTAAAGCTTCTGATGCGCTTATCAACAATGGAAAATTCTTAATCTGCTATTCAAGTCTTGAATCAGTTGCTACAGCTTTGAAAATCTTGATCTCTGATTAACATTAAAAAAATGGAGGATCGAGCTTTTGTTTTCTCATTAACGTGAGAAATACTTTGAAAACAACCATATATAAATACCTGGCTCTGGTTGACTTCTATTATTGCTTGATTAGCTTCATACTTTAACATCTTATTTTAAATATTTGACTTTCAACTCAGCAAGAAAAGTGAGTTTAAAGGTACACATTTTTTTAATACAAAAATCCTTGATGGATGATGATGATCCTGATAGAAATGGCCTGTGAAGATACTTTATGGACCAGTAAGTCACACAATTGAATACTATTGGCTGTAAGGCATCTTAAAGCTTTGATTTCTTTCTTGCCCGGTGCATTCAATTCACCCATAAAGCAGTTTTGAGTCTGAGTAACAGGGTTCTTCATTCAGGGATCCCTACTTGGGTCGCTCATGACTAATCATGCTAGTGTTTGTGACTTATTGATCTGCAGTTGACCCTCACTCATGTTATGAAAGAGTACCCACTTAGCATGGCTCTCTCTCCTTCCTCTGCCGCCAGTATTGTCTGTTAACTTTGCTGTAAAAGGTTGGATTTTTAATTATCAGGCAAGTGGTAACAACCAGTAATAACAGCACTGTAAGGAGTTAGAAAATGAAGTAAATGCATCGTCTTCAAAGGGTTACATTCTGTGGTTATGTACTGTAATAATGCTGGTTAAATTTAGATGGTGGGTAAAATGACTTGTTATATTATTTCTAGTTATCAGTTACTGCAGGCTTGGGTTTCGGTTGCAGAGCCTTAAATGTTTTCTTCTCGACGATCTCATTCGCGTTGATGAGATGATGATGATGATGATTAGAGATGGTTATGTTGTAGAAGCAGCACTGTGAAGAAGATGCCATACTGCCAGCAGCTCATGTGTCCCACAAGAGAGGACTGGAGGTTGCATAACGCTCTGTTAGCTTAGCTACTTTTTTACTACTGGTATTTTAAATACATTTATCATTTAATATTCAACATGATTGAGTTTCCATGAAATAAAGATTAAATCACCTATCTTCACGTGTGTCTTTGTGATTAATTCAATTGAAGTTTAAACGGTGACAAAAATAAAGGCAGATTCGAAAGCACCATCAATTTCTCAGGTGAAACTACATATTAGATAATCAGTCTCATGATTCAAGGAATAATCCTTCTCATGGACTGGCACAATTTTCCGATGATGTCATTCTATTGGAAGGAGGCCCACTCTGAGTTGAAACATTCATGCTGTCTCACGGCATTCTCCTCCAGATACTAAGCACATATAAGCCTGTTGATATCCTCAAGCCTGGCTTGAAATCCAACATACCTCAGGAGATTTCTTATTGTGTCATGCATACCGTGGGTGCCAATGGCCTCTGCTGCCTTAATCTCTGAGAATGCATCCATTCTGATGTTTCTCTGGCCACATCCTATTTGGTATTGTGGAAAAGTGAGCATTCATTCATTCATTGCCTTGGCGACTCGTTTGGTGAACTGCCCCACTTCCAACACACCAGTTGCCCGATCATCTTTTAGAAATAATTTTCTCCCCGACATTAGTAATTTTATTCATAGAGGTGTGATAATTTATCAACGTAGTGGTCATTTTGGGATCAGTAGATAAAATGCATCATGGGTATTTCGCTTAAAATGGTTTTTTAGACTCTAGTCTACCCACAGAAATCGTAACATAATTTAAAGAAACCGTACATTGTAAACATTAAAAATTTGTAGTATTAGTTCTCCATTTGCTGATGAAGAAGCCACCACGCACCACGCCTCTTAAAGGTGTGAAAAAGTCAATGGTATAATGATGATCAGCCACCACATTAAAAACACCTGCCTCATAGAGCCTAGCTCATTCTTTTACCACCAAAACAGTTGTCAGCCCTTCTGATGAACTGCTGACTGGTCCAGGGTGTGCCCGGCCTCTAGGTTGGATGTTACCTGGGATAGGCTCCAGCCTCCTCCTACAGACCTGAATAGAACATGACGTTACTGAGAATAAGTGGATGGTGACATGATCAAAAACAGATTTGGAAAATGGTTGCATCAGAGCTGTTTGGAAAACATGCTTCGCCTCTGTAGATAATCGACAGCTGCAGCGCCCCCTGCTGTCTCTAGATTGAAAACGCTTACAGCACCTGGTATTCCCAGGCGGTCTCCCATCCAAGTACTAACCAGGCCCGACCCTGCTTAGCTTCCGAGATCAGACGAGATCGGGCGTGTTCAGGGTGGTATGGCCGTAAGCGAAAGTTGAACACACCAACGGTCCTCTTAAATATGATTTTGGTGATGGTTAATTCGATATTGTTTCGAAGTAGAACAAATATTTTACCATAATCTAAAATGTACGTTTTTTTATACCTATATTGATCGTTTCTCAAGTCCGCAAGTTCAGACTAGCGGAAGTCCGCAATACAATTGGAACGGCAGAGAACTTGTTGACGTAATCATGACATCAGAGCTCAGTGGCCAATGGGGGAACAGCACAGCTCTGGAGGTTGATCCGGGAGAGAGGAGGATGAGAAAGACCCTGCTGGTGGTCTCTAAAGTTTAGAGACCACCAGCAGGGTCTTTCTCACCAACTCATATTAGAAAAGCGCTGGCATGATGAGGTGGTCTGCAGATACTGTCCTTCAATGCTATTCAATTCAATTCAATACTTTATTAAGGACAGAGTTCATGGAGGGATCCATAGCAAAAAAAAAAATAATTTACAAAAAAAAAATCTAAAGAAAATATAAACATGAAACAACAATTAGAGGAAAGGCTTTTAACATGATCAAACATTTGCATATACACCGCGTGCACAAAAGTTGATATTCTGACCTTAAAATTATTTCTATGCACATTTTCTGACTCCAAGCAATAAAACTTGAATGTTTATTGGCTTCAATCATTTTCAGGTCTCATGTATTTGTATAAAGAAGGAAGGTCTGGTCTAAACTAATTAAATCCCTAAAGCAAGGTGTGCATAATTATTGAGCAGTTTCATTGCCTCAGGTAAAATGGTCCGGAAAAGAGATTTAACTGAAACTGAAAAGTCTAATATTGTTGAATGCCTTTCAGACGGATGCAATACTCTGGAAATAGCCAAACAATTGAAGCGTGACCAAAGGACAATCAAACATTTTATGCAAATAGTCAAAAAGGTTGTAAAAAATTCTTGGAGAAGTAAAGAAACAAATTAACTGCAAAACACTTGATGAGAATAAAACGTGAAGCTAGCAGGAACCCATTGTCCTCCGGTGCCCCCATATTCCAGAACCGTGACCTGCCTGGAGTACCCATAAGTACAAGGTTTCAAGTGGTCAGAGACATACCAAAGGCACAGAACGCTGAAACACGACCACCACGGAATAAGAGTCATAAAGTAAAGGGTGAAGACTGGGCCAAGAAATACTTGAAGACAGAGTTTTCAAAGGTTTTATGGACAGATGACTCTTGATGGACCAGATGGATGGGCCAATATCTGATGGCTTATTTAAATCCCATTGAGAGCTTGTGGACCCTTCTCAAATGTGACATGTACAGTTAGGGAAGACAATACTGCTCTTTGAACAGCATTTGGGAGGCTGTGGTTGGCGCTTCAGTAAAAGTTGATGGATAACAGATCAAGGAACTGACTGACTCCATGGATGGAAGGCTCATGGCAGTAATTGAAAAGAAGGTTGGCTACATTGGTCACTGAATACTTTTGGAAGACCAGAAACGCTATTTAAATACGTTACATATAAAAGTATTTTAATTGAGTCATTTTGAGTTACTTATTTGTTACCTTTACTCTAAAATAACATGAGAACGAGTGAGTTGGGAAATATTCTTTTTGTAATTAAGTTGCATAATAATTCACTAAAAGTTGCCTTATAATTGTACACAGCTATAAAATCCCCTGAGAAAAACAAAACTCACTTTACTTTGTTAAACATTCAGGTTTAGGGTTCAGTAACATTTTGGATTGACTACAAGCATTTTAATTTTTCAATAATAAAATTAATCCCAAGAAATACAATCTGCCTAATAATTGTGCACGCAGTGTAGGCTAAAACGCCAATGCGTGCACATTCTAGATGAGAGTGTATTCAGAGCAGGGTTGGTTAAGGCTAAAATGATGATGGTAGCAGAATCAGGGAGCCTGCACATACATCTACACACGATCATTTGTAAAACATTTGGCTTGTGCTGCAGCTTCTCGGGGCTAAAAAGAAAGGGCTCCACAGTAACCGAAAACATACTAAATTTGCAAGCCAACATGTTTCCTTTTGCATATAACTTTAGACACTGTCTGTAGATATCCCTATCATCTGATGGATCATTAGTTATGATATGGTCCAGATAATTAACCTCATCACACACGTTAAGGTTAATCCCACATAGGAAGTAATCAGGAAATACCAGTTTTCTATCATCCTTGCTTCTGACTATAATATTACTCTTATTTGAAATGAATATGTCAAAATAGGTACCATATTGAGAGTATGTCCTCAATAACTGACACTACAAGGTGGGAAAATCACCAGATCATCTGCGTACATCAGGTGGTTAAAGAGAGGAACCACCCGGTCAACTTGGCAGCGAGCCGGGGCTCATATCTCCGAAAAAGTCGGAGCAGATTCTTCAATAGGAATAATATTGATAAACAGAGCACATATCTAAGTTTTATAGATCTATATTCTCGCCCAAAAGCAGCATCAAACGTTCATTAAGATGACAACAGTCGTTTTTACAGTGTTATAACTTATAGCTGTGCGTTCTCTCCTCTGCCGGTGCTGCTGCTGTTTCTTTTGAAATGCATGTCGGGATACGTGACTGTCCCAAGTCCACAGAAGGCACTATGGAGGCAGATTTGAGAAATGGGAGTACAGGTCTATATCCGGGTTACCTGGTCGATGTGAACTGGGAATAGGAATAGTGCTTGGGCTGCGACTGATGACGTTTCAAAAGTCCACGAGTCCGCACATTGATAAACGGGTTGTGTCTCCCTTTCAGTACTGACGCAATTTCCCCTAGGAATTGAAGCTACCATTTAATTGTTATACATGGACAAAACAATTTTTATTACCTGCGCACGTAATAGTAATTGGTGCACACGTGATAGTTTCACGTGCGCACATATAAAGGAGTAAGTGCCCAAGTTTTAAGGTTTACGTTTACGTTACGTTTTTACTATTACGTGCGCACTTAATACAAACTGCTTTCAACGTGTTTAAAACGTGATTAATTACTGCTGTTCGTCGCTGGCGTCACCGGAGCTTAGGTAAGGTGCATGTACGCATGAATAACCAATTGTGCATTATAACTGTGTAAGTGTAAGAAGCATGAAATGTAATGTTTGTTTTTTATGTGTAATTGTTTTGCTTAATTGGGAGGAAATAACTAAATTGGCAGCTAGCTTCCTGGCACAAATGAACTTGCTCTCTCCAAAAAATATTAAAATAAAGATGGAATGAACACATAAATGGGCTATGGCTAGGTTATAACAATACATCCAGTAAACATCAGTTATTTCTCCTATACATCTACTCAGATTCACTGTTAGAGTAGCGTTTGTCTGTTTGTGGACAGGGGCAGTGGGACGTGAAATCATAGAATATCAGGTAGTGATGGGAATTTAGAAAATCTAGAAAGTCTCAGATTTACATGAAAGTCCCACTTAAAGGGGTCTTTTATTTCCATCTCACATATTCTGGGTTTTTCAGCAACATTGACAGAAGGGGCCTCATTAAACTGTTATTTACGTAACAAAAAATAAACAAATACATTGAGTTACAGATTTCTACTATGCAATACAGGAATGTTCCAAAACCAAACACCAGCAGACTTGGTATAAAAAATGTTTTATATAAAAGCCTGCTAAGGCAACACTTGAAATGTGTCAAGGCCTGTAGAGACCTTTTTAATTATAGACAATGAATACGTGAAAAATAAGCTGTTTTTCGCTCAGTGTAAATAAAATGCTACTAATATGTATTGCTGTAGGTTCATTACAAAAGCAAAAAGAATAACTTTACTTAATTCTTCTGTCTACAGATTGACGAGGACCTCAATCTTCATCATGGAGTGAAATGATCCTATTTTATTTTAATTTGACTTTGAATCAAGAACATATACTTGCCAGTATTGCACTGCATGGTTTTATTTTAAGTAATCTAAAAAGAAGATTAAAAACTCATGAAATGTTTCGCTGCCAATATTCTGATCGACAGGAAGCAATAGACTTCATTATTGACCAATTAGGCGGCCCTGGGAGACTTCATGGTTACAGGTGGATGCATGCCAAGTGTCTGGAACATGGCATTCGCATAAGAGAAGAGGACGTTCGGTTGATTCTGGCACAACTTGACCCTGTGAGTTCTACTGCCCGTCGGAGAAGACGGCTAAACAGGAGGCAGTATTTTTCCCAAGGACCAAATTATATTTGGCACATTGACTCATATGATAAATTGAAACCTTATGGTATTTGCATAAATGGATGCACAAATGGGTTTTCTCGAAAAATGTGTCTATCTGGCTAAGAGCATCCCTAACCAGCAGTGATCCACACGTAATTGGAGGCTACTTTACAGAACTAATGTTTTTAGCACCTCTTTTGTGGGGTGTGGAGGAACCCATTGTCCAGCACAATGTCAATGACACGATGACATGCAAACATTCCTGCAAGCTCCTGATTATCATCCCGTGTGATGCAGATGTTTTTTATCTATGCATGATTACCATGGAAGAAACAGGTTTAAACATTCTCAGCAGTAGATCAGATGCACTGAACTTGTACATTTCACTACGGGATATTCTACGGCTTCAATTGTTCGAGTAGGATGAGTCAGTGGGACTCGATGCCTGACTTCTGAGTAACTGCTTGTCTGGGGATTGAATAGCTGATTGACAGGTGTTTGTTTGACTGAACATCGGTCTGTCAAACTCTTTGTCTAACTCTCTGTCTGTCTAACTGACTGACAGACAAAGGATCCAGAAGGAGGCGTTGACCTTGGGTTCTAATTTAACATTCAAGAAAAATTAATGTAACTTAGTGCATCCACTCAACTTGTTCTACTTGTATTTGTGGAGTACCCGTTTAGTAATTATTTTGCATTTCGTGTGAATAGGAAAATAGGATATATTATATTTTTATATTTAAAATTTTATATATTATAGAAATAAATAATTCTTGATTTTCTGTTAATAAATACCTGTTTACTGAATTTTTGCCATATTTTTTGAAAATAATGGTCATTAGTCCAAAAATATTTTAAATTTAACAACAAAGTCAAGTAAACAGAAATGTGAAATTTGTATAGGTATTCAGATTCTTCGGCGAACAGTACCAGTGGTTGGCCTTATCTTGATAATCAAATTACTTGTTAACCTGAATCCTGGTATGATTTTTCAAGAAAATATCTTGAGCAGAATAGGTGCTTATTAGATAGCTGTCAAGATATCATTTATTAATAGGCTTGTCCATTTTACTTATGCCGTATTTCGGAAGAAAAACTCGTCATTCAATTTATAAAAAAAATACAAAACTTAATAAACTTATAGAAACTCATGAAATTAGGTAGTACAAATCTGTCGTATACGGGGCGGCTGTGGCTCAGTGGGTAGAGCGGCCGTCTCCCAATCAGAAGATCGGAAGGTAGCCGGTTCGAATCCCACCAGGGTCTACTTGTCGTAGGGTCCTTGAGCAAGACCCTGAATCCTTAGCTCCCCGGGCGCTCCACGAGGGGCTGCCCACTGCTCCCTCAGGGATGGGTCAAATGCAGAGAAGTAATTTCACTATGTTGTACTGTATAACTATGTGACTAATAAAGGATTGTTTCTACATACAGTGAAATGAAATAAAGAAGAAAAAAAATCAATACAAACCTAATAGGATGTACACTTATTTCTTCAACAAATATAGTGTTTTCTCCTGTTATAGTACAGGTCAATAACTGCAATTAAACAAAATTGCAAAAAGTGTATGTAAATACAAAACAGTGCAGCTTGTGCAATAAAGAAAACACTGGTCGCAGGTTGAACAACCACATTCATAAATTCTTATTATACCTGCTCCTTAAATTATCCTGAATCTACATCTAATACTTTGATTTCACAGCAAAGGTCAAACATGAACAGCTGTGACCCAAATTGGCCAAAGTTTGAACAGATAGAGAGAAAATGTGATGGGGCACCATCGAATTTGAGGTGGGGCCACCTCAGGGGTGGGATTTCTCCGATAATGTCCATCACCCACACTTTTGAATGAAGGAGTGCTGTGAATTCCTCTGCCATCTCCATGTAAACACTGTAAGTGTTAGGGAGTTCCAGAACACATCCACAAGTGTGGGACTGTGGGCTTCTTACAAATTCACTTTTTGGCTCAACAAACAGCACATGTATGGCTTGTGTAACAAGTGCATTCACACCTGTTTCAAATAAAAATAGGACAATGAGAAAACATTGTTGAATAGGACATTCATTTAACACTTAAAACATGTTTTCCTTGGCTGATTGGGTGAACGACCTCCGAGTCACTCACTTGTACGGAAGTCCGAGATCCGAGATGCACAGTAAATAGCAGTTAAATAACAATAAAGCACATCATTTTTCAGCCCCACGGAGGAAATTTAGATGATACAGCAGCTACAATATTTACAAGGTTACAGCGACAATACGAAGTGAAAAAGAGATGAGTAATAATAATAATAATAATAATAATACATTTAATTTATAATGTACTTTACATTTGGATCAAATCTCAAAGTGCTACAAAGTAAAATCGTGTTGAGGACAGTGGGGTGAGTAGTTCTTTTAGCTTAGGGGGTGCGTTACCATGGATACACTGGTGAGTGAGGAGGGAGATCTTATAATCAATCCTTTTGGAGATGGGAAGCCATTGAAGGGAATGAAGAACGGGGGTGATGTGTTTGTGTTTAGGAACTCTCATCAGGATTCTTGCAGCACTGTTTTGAACATATTGTTGTCTTTGAAGACTTTTATCAGGGATCCCGATGAGAAGTTTATAATTATAAACTTAATAATCAATATAATTATTAAATTATAGTCAAAAACAATGAGGAATATGAAGTGCACCCAGAAATGCCCAAAATGTTTCATTTGTTGCCAATGTATTGTGGTAACCAGAAGTTGCCAGATGTATGATTTCAACACTTTTGTAAAAATAACATTTCTGCATTTATTATCAAAGAATGTCCAACTAGAAACAAATTCCAATCTGACATTGTCAATTATCCAATTACTATTTTATCCTCCATAGGCCCAACCACTTCATGAGAGCAAGAAGAGCTATTTACACTATCTTTCTCCATTTAAGCAAATGCTTCCTCCGATATCTTGCGTTGCCGCATATACGACCGAAGTTCCTCGTCCATCTGTACAGACAAGAGTTAAGTAAAGTTATTTTCATTGCTTTAAGAATGAACCCATAGCCTTACATGTTATAAGCATTTTATCGACACTGAGCCAAAAACAGCTTATTTTTGAAGCAGGCATTGCTTTTAATTAATTAAAACGGTCTCTACACTTTGCATAAATTGCCTTAGCTTACATATTAAAATTGCCATAACTCGACTGTAAGCAAACTTCATCGAAGCACTGTCCCAAACAATGCTGCATTTGTGTGCCTTGATTAATATATTTGTCTATTTCTTCGGTCGCTTTAGGAAAGTGACCAAAGATGCTCACGATATAAGTGTTTTTGTCATTTTAATACAGTCATTTATTTCAGGCAGGATGATGAACGCTCAAACTTCATGATCAGATTTTAATACCAATGAATCTTAATACCTTAAGTTTGGCTTTGGAACAGCCCTGTATTGTACTTGTTTATTTGTGTCATATGAACAACAGATTTATGAGGCCTTCTCTGTCAATGGTGCTTGAACATCAAGAATAGTTGAGATACTACAGAATATTTCTATGATTTCAAGTGACCCTGTCCCTGACAAAGTCTAGGGTTATCGCTACTCTAACAGGGAAACTGAGTACCTGTATGAGAGAAACAACCTCTGTTACACGGTATTACATGAATCCAGCTGTACTCTGTTTTTTATTCTATCTTTATTATGATCATTTTGGCGGGGCAGCAAACAAAACCTGGTTGTACCAGTAATCTAGCCTGTCAATTTACACCTGTTGACCAGACGAATTGCTTAACCTCTGCAGAGCTTCTGCAAGTATTGCAAAGAAAAAACATAAAGTTTGTAACATTTAAGGTGAAATGTTCTATTCATGCATAAGATGCACCTTACCGTTTTCCGGTGACGCTAGCGACAAACAGCAGTATTTAAACACGTTTTAGTGCAGGAAGGCGTGAACGCGCTTGCCAGTTTGTATTAAGTGCGCACGTAATCGTAACACATGCGCACGTATCAAGTATTACGTGCGCACGTATCAAGTATTACGTGCGCACGTATCAAGTATTACGTGCGCACGTATCAAGTATTACGTGCGCACGTATCAAGTATTACGTGCGCACATAATACTTAATACGTGCGCACTTAATCCTTATCACGTGCGCAGGAATTACTATTACGTTTGGATGTAATAAAACGTTTTTTTTTCTCAATGTCCCCTCCAGGGTTCCGTAAAGTTCAAATGAATGAGCCTTTAATATAGTACTCAGTGAGTATATGTGACTTCTTGACCACAATTCACATAGAACACTCAAGTATTATCTTTAAAATAATATTTCTGTGTCTTCGATTGTCGCTTACGGCACTGTGAACACGCCCGTTCTCGTGTGATCTGTCTAAACAGGACCGGGCCTGGTTAGAACTTGTACGGGAGACCGCTGGGAATACCAGGAACTGAAAGCTGTTTTTCTTCATACACACAGCAGGGGGCGCTGCTGCTGCTGCTGCTGCTCCCAGCTCTCTACTAGAGGAGATAGGGAAGCATGTGTTTTAATCACTATGAAAACGAAATTATGTCAAAGGCCCGGTGACCAAAATTTAGGGGTATGTCTTTGATTAATTCAGCATAATATCCATAACCGTGTTTTTTTGAGTACCCTCAGCTAAAAGTAAAAATATTTTTACAATGATTGTTTAGAAAAAGCCCTTTCTATCTCCATAAGAGGGGGTCTATATGGAGACCGCCAACGCCATGGAGAGACATTTTGCATTTTATGTTGAAAAATTGAATAATTGAATATATTTTCAAAACTTAAGAGTTTTTTAAAAATCAAATGTAAAAATTACTTAATTATGAAATTATACATTTTTATTTCTGATTTTAGAAAACTATTTGACGCTTATTATACTTTTTTGTTGTATAAAGTTATATAACTGAGTTCAGTAACACATGCTTTAATATGCCAAAAAAAAAAAAGATGGAGTACCGGTGGAGGTATCGAGATGTCTAGGAGAGAAAGGAGTGGAGTATGTAACTAGATTGTTCAATACTATTTTGGAGAATGAGAGGATGCCTGAGGAATGGAGGAAAAGTGTTCTGGTGCCGATTTTTTCAAGAGTGAAGGGAAAGGTTTAAAAGATGGTAGTTGGACCAGTTCTTCTGTATTGCTTGAAGAGGGTGGCTCTGACCAAAAGACAGGAGACAGAGCTGGAGTTGGAAGAGTTGAAGATGTAATGTTTTGCTTTGGGAGAGAGGAGGATTGACAGGATTAGAAACGAGCACATCAGAGGGACATCCCATTTTAGACGTCTTGGAGACAAAGTCAGAGAAGCCAGACTGAGATGTTTTAGAAACGTGAAAAGGAGGGATAGTGGTCATAATAGTAGAAGGATGCTGGAGATAGAGCTGCCAGGAAGGAGAAAAAGGGGTAGACCAAAGAGACGAAAGGGACGTGGTGTGCAAAGATATGCAGTTGGTTGGTGTGAGAGACAAAGAGGCAGAGGGAAGGGCAGGGTGGAAACAAATGAACCGCTGTGGCGACCCATAAAAATAACAGCAGAAAGAAGAAGAAGATGTACTACACCCAGATCTGAGTATCAAACCCTTTGTGTTTTTTGCCTCTGTTAAGCTTTGATTCATAATGATTGTCCTTTGTCACACCACATAACGGGTCACTGGAACAAAATAACCTTTAGAACTGGAAATACTAAAACAAAAATCTGTTTTAAGGTTCCGACAAAAAAAAGGCAGGCCAGAAATGTTGATTTTCATTCACATCCTCTTCTGTGTGATCAGTTACAGTTCAAGCGACATGGAAGGAAGAAGAGAAGCTTGCATAGAGAGGACATTTTATTTTGGAAGTGGTGAACAACATTCATATTTAGAAGTGAGGTGGACTGTACAGAAAGATTTGAGGCAGCCCATATCGGCTCTGAACTTTGGTTACATTTTTTTCTCCCATTCCGGTTCGACAGGCAAAGCGTAGTGCATTAGTGAGGGATATAATAGAATTTATTTCATTATAAGAAAGGAATTATTTCAACCCATGTAGAATGAGCTTAATTTGTACATGAACATGTCTAGTCTGGTACAAAGATCATGTTGTGTTGAGATTAGAGTACATTCTCTAGAAGTGTAAACACGGGCAGCTGTAGGTCCAGGACTTCATCAAAAGCAGTTTGAGAAAGTGAAAATAAGCCCCTTTGCATAAAATGTTCCGTTTAGGTTTCAAGGACACTGAAACACAGAGTTGTCCATCGGTCTGGAATGACTTTGGTTGTATGAAAGCTCATTTATTCCAGAAAAAATATGCAATATGAAACTAAATTAATTAATCAAATGACGAGTCTCAAATAAAATAGTCAACACCATCCATCCAATCATTATCCGTAACCGCTTATCCTGTTCAGAGTTGCGAGGGCTGGAGCCTATTCCAGTTGAAAAAGGGGAGAGACAGATCATAAATGTTGCCGGAGCACCAGCAGAGAACCCACGCAGACACGAGGACATGCAAACAAAGCACATCAAGGAAAAAGTGGATTCAAACCCGTTACCTTCTTATTTTAAGTCACAATTATGGGCGAGGAAACAATCTAGATTTGAAAAACAAAACTTGGTCAGAATCAGAATCAGTCCATATTTTAGCTGACATATTTACTTTGTTGACAAAAATGTTAAAACAATATTATGAGAGACGTCTCTTAATTTAATTACCCATTTTTAAGAATAACAATTCATTCTTACTAAAATTTTGATTAAGCAAACTCATGTCGATTTACCTACAAACATGTTGATTTCTATCTGACTAAACCAACCCCATTATTTACTTTATTACAATGACATGCGCAATATTTGGTCTTTTTTTGACAATTAGAATTAGGATTTTAGGTTAGAATTTCCTATATCAGTAAACAAAATTTTAAAATCGACACTAGTTCCAAATTGAGACAGATAGTAATTATGAGATTAAATCTAAGATCATTACTTGATGTTGAAAAATGAATTGACCTCAAAATTTGAGAAAAATAAGAACTTTGGCTAAATTTTTATTTGAATCATGCAAGTTATAATGTTGACTTACTCATGCGTGTGTTGTTGTTGTTGTTGTTTTTTTATCTAACTACGTATGTATTCAATTTTGGCAGAAATGAGCCTCCATATACATTTTTGCCACGTCTATGAAATGACATCAGAGAGGGTCTTGTGTTTAATGAATGTAAGGGGATATTTGTAGTTCAATGTGGCAGTTCTACATTCATAGTGAGGGTGGTGGAGGAGGGCTCTAAAAAAAGTGTCTCCAAAAGAGAAAATTGCAACTCTTTTGAAATGGACTATAGACAAAAGTCATGCTTTTATGTGAGTGTTTTTTTTTTTTTTTCTATTGTGAGCCTGACTTCACTAAACAGCCTGATTAAACCAACACAAACATTGACATAATTAATACATCTGATTCAAACTGACATGATGAGTGTGCAAATCTAAAGGAACTTTTAAAAATGTTGTCAACTCTACTTGTCAGAAAAAAGTGTTTGGTCAGATAGGAGTGTAAAACTTATCAGGTGCTCTCAAATTCAGCCGTAGAAATATAAAAGTGCTCAACGTCACAAGTGGAAAAAGACAAATTAAGAACTCTCCATCACTTTTTGAGAGCTTCTTATTCTTCTTAAGGAGAATAAAGAGACAATAATAATGGAAAGAAAATGAATTCTTATGAGCAACAGTGAATATGCTGAGGAGACTTTTTTTTTTTTGATTCAATGTCTCTGGTTCTTATGGGTTTTTGATAAAGGCAGCTTTGTGTTAAGCTTGATGAAGTTTTTGTTTCTTATCTGATTGCAGAGGCGGATCAAAAGGGAGGGCACAGGGGGTGGGCACTGCTGAACGCGTCTACAATGGGTACATCAGCATCAGAACTGGACCAAATAATAATGGAAAAATGTTACCAGATGATTTCTTGAACACCATGTGGACGGCCAGGGGAAGAAATGGCACCAGAATGCATTATTGAAAGAAGAGAAAATGGGGGAGTGCGTTTGATGCTTTGGGCAATATACATCTCATATGGATGTTACTTTAAGATGTAGCACCTACCTAAACATCAGTGCGGATCAAGTTCAGCCTTTCATGGAGACAGTTTGCACGAATGGCAGTAGCCTCTTTCAGAAGGACAACGCTCCCTGCCACATAGCAAACATTGTTGAGGAATGGTTTGACAAACACAATAATGACATATTTAGACCGCAGCACACCTTCAGAGGTCTTGTGGGTCTGACTGTTTTTGGATTGATATTCACAATATTAGGGAGCATGGTTATAACGTTATGGCTGATGAGTGTACTCTAGATCTTTGAGTGTAGATGCCATAAACTAAAATTAAGAACATCGGCCTCTGTCGGAGCTACTATCAAATACAATCAAAGTCCATGGATGTGTCTACATCCTGAATGTAACTTAATCACTCAACATCATCACATTATTAACTCAACTAGAAGGTGGCCAAATATTATTATTATTTTTGCCAATTGATGCAAATGTGGTACAAAAATCACTCCCCGCATAATATACATCATAAAGTTGGTTACATTCAAATCACAAATCAAGTCACTGCCTCATCGTTAGAAAACCACTTTTTTTTCTCAGATGAAAATACTGTAACAACAATACCAAGGCTTCGGTTTGGGGTCTCCAAAATCAACCGTGGAAATTCACTGGAAAATTCCACAGAAGTTTCCTCTGGGGGTCCGTCCTTGAGAGGCTTTGAGAAACGGCTGCAAACGAGTGCAGTCACTTCAACAGGCCACAAGGAGCTGCTCTACCATGAAGCCTCGTAATCTTTTGAGGTCCATCCAGAACAAGACGTCAGGAGCTGAATCCACACAGCTCTAGCAGACGAGGCAGTGGTTGCTTCCTCTTTGTTACTGTGTATCTTATTGTTTGTGGTATCAAAGAAGTCCCCCCGGTCTCCGATTAATCAAACCCTGGCAGTTATGATTCTGGTCCCAAAGGCAGTGTAGGTCTTCATTGGTCACACAAGTGAAAGAGTCTCTTACTAAGTATGTAGGAAGTACATGCAGGTGTAACACAAAATGAAAGTTCACCTCTGTGCAGCTTTGTGGTTAAAAGGTCTCTCCAGTTTTAAATACATAAACGGTTATAAATTAAATCCTAAATTAAATCCAGCTTCCATCGTGGCTCCCTGACTTTGCTACCACCTCCAGCGATCCTTGAGGGGTAAACGGAGGGGGACTGAGAAGTGTTTGGGTCTCATTCAAGCCCAAAGGTGCTGGTCTCCTCCACAGCGGTCAGCATCTTCTCATATAGCATGGAGAAGGAGGGGTAGGGTGGCAGGTCCAGCCGGTTGAAACAGGTATGAGCTCTGGAGAGACACCACAGGAAGTTATATCAGGAAGTTTATACTGGCTTTATTGACCTTTTACAGTGGATTCTACGAATAGGAGAAACTCTAATCCTTTAATTTCCTCACTGAGAAAAAAAATATGGAAAAATTGGGGTTCTTTTCATTATATTTCTTTGAGGCGTTTATAAATTTAATATTTTATTTGACACTCCAATGTACCCTGCAATGACAAATTGGTCAAGAATGTTTCAATAAAAACAACTCAGAATTATTTCATTATTATTAAATTATTATTATTAAATTATTATTATTAAAATTCTGTTTCCAACTCAGTTTCCAAAAACATTCTTTACCAAAAAATTATTTTTGACCCATATTAGACTTTTTTGGTTTAATACGTGACATGATCTCTGTTCAGCAAGTCTTTACATGCTTTATTATGCGGAGAAAATACTACTTTCTCAAAAGCCATGGTCAGTGCCTCCTCCTCATTGGACGCTTGACCTGTGGGGCCCCCCAGGGCTCTTCTATTTAGCATATAGATGCTGCCACTGGGTCATATCATAAATAGGTTCACTCCAGTAGCACACATTTTTCAAAAAGTAATAGTAACTCAAAATGTGTTCAACCAGAAACTTTAAGCTGTCATACGTATTACTATACTCTTTATTATTACTTCATTATTAGTATTTCTTCACTAACTTGGTAGATGACACAACCCTACATAGATTTGAGGAGAAATCTGTCAATTTCTGTGCTTTTTGTAGCACTTTTGCCAAAGCCAACAATGATAAAACATCCTCAGTGGAGTTACTAGAGATCATATCATGATGTTTACCTGGGCAGTGAGGTGATTTTCCCCCACTTCTCCACACAAAACCTGCGAGGTCCGTTACTGCCTCGCAGAGAGGCAAAGCCCTCGTAAGGAATACTGGACGTCCCAGTAACAAACTGAGGAGGCAGACAGGAAGACGTGAATGAAGAGGACAGAGATAGAATAAGGGAAAAAGAGTTAATTGACTGTTCCTGCGTCAAAAACAGATATGTCTACCTGCAGGAGCCTCAGCTTCTGCTCATTGTTGAACCTCTCTACTGCTGCCCAGAACCACCGGATGACGATGTGGTTGTCATGGTAACCTGAAAACAGCAAGTCATTTCATGTAAGTCTGTTGATTAAATTCAAGATGGTGGTGAATGCCAAGAGCTGGACCCCAAGAGCAATCGAAAAAAAAAATTCTGACCCCTCTAGAATGTCAGGACTCATCTACAGTGGCAGGAAGTGAGACAAACAAATATCAAGTTTGATTTCTCCAGAATGAGTTGCATGACTCAGAGTCAGACAAGTAACAGCCCTTGAACAGCAGGGTGTATTCAGGCAGTAGGATTTGCACCCCTATTACATCATCACTACCCACTTCAAGGAGTCTGTAATTAATGGCGTGCTATTTGGGATTCAACAATGTATAAAGTCAGTGGCCTACTTAAAGAGCAGTGGTAATAAAATGGCAAATTACATTTTTTCATAAATTCTAAACCATGAAAGTCCAACATCTTTAAGCTTCAATTATGAAGACTTTGGTTTATGTTGACATCGATAAGTCCACAAGGTGACAGTAAGAGGTCAAGAGTTTAAACAAAAACAACAACAATGTCAACAGTGGAAGATGACATAACTTTTGTAACATGTCATAAAAACAGTTGTAACTGCTTTTATCTTCTTTGTCTTGTTCATAAACATTTGTTTTGTCTTTTTGAATAATGGTTAAACAGCCCCTAGTGAAATCAGGTTAGGCTCTATTTCATCTATATTCATAATCTCTGAAAATGTGCATCAATACCTAAGTAATAAATACAAAATAGAAACGGTTGCTTTATTCACTACTAGTGTGTTCATTTCAGTTTAAATTCCTCTAAGTTGTAACACAAATATGATTCTGGTTTTGATGACACAGATGAATCGTACAAAATGCAAAATGTGTGCCTTCTTGCTATATCAGTGAAGAGATGCAGTATGTTGACATCAGAGGCACATAAGGATCACTGTAATCAAGAATGAGATTAGGCAAGAGGACCAAAGCTGACCTGATCAATAAAATCACAATCGAACATTGAGGCTTGTACTTTGAATACAGTACCTCCTCTGTACTCAGTGTTGTTCCTCCAGTCTGATAAGTCGATCTCAGCTGTACCGGCGATCACCAGTTCCAGCTCCCTGGCATCAAACACCGACACCAGACGAGCATCCACCACCTGGAAACCACTCAATATCATACAGCCACTGACGGACACATGATCTATGGAAACTTTCACACAGAAATCAGATCCTCTGAAAGCCATACCTCATAAAAGCCTCTGACCAGACTCTCCGTCTGTTGTACCACTCCACGTTCTATCCTCCACTTCACCATCCGCTCTATGTACTCTTTCTTGTTCTTCTCCGACACAGGGATGTTGGCTCCACTGGGCTTCAGCTCCCTTTCTGTTATCTATGGGATCACACCCACACACATGCACAAGAACAAAAAGATATTTAGCATCACTTTTGGTCCACAAAAAATATGTAACAGTTAAAAAAATCAAGAAAAACAAAACAATTTCTGTCCCTTTTTTATCAATTATTTACAACAAAGTATTTGTAAGGACACATAGGTCCGACCTGTCCAAAGACTTCCTCGTTGACAGTGAAGGTGAGGTCCAGCATGTCTTCTATGTCGTTATCCTTCATCCACTGGAGGGACTGGTGAAACTCCTCATCCAGATACTCCAGGTCGCTCAGGTCACAGGGACTACATTTTGGGAAACAAGAGCTTGTGTTAAAATACGGGGGTATTTCATTCTTTTTTAGGCGAGCGTCTTGATGCAAGTAGTAGCTTATGGTGTTAATATGAAAATATTAAACTTGTTAGCAATTAGCATGCTTCAGGAGAAAAATCACACTGAGCCTGATCCCGATGCTACAACTTGGAAACACAAATTCATAAAAACTTTTATGAGTTGATTGATCAGACACAAATATTGGCCAAAAATGTAAAAGAAGTACATTTTTATACGGTTATGACTGATGATAACGGGTAGAAACAATATGCGTTGACAGAAATTACGTGGTAGGAAACCCCTAACTTAATACTGGGCTCATGTCTTCAAACTTTTTGGATTACTCAGACACAATTGCACTTAATACGATTAATTTATACTCAGTCTTTGTATTGAATTAGATAAATCTGTTTAAAACGTTGAATCCGAGATGCACACATGCTTGTATGCGGCCTAAACGTTGGTATCGTTAGACGTCTGGAAAATTTTCAGAAAAGAATCAAATGATGATAGTTGAGGTTAACAATAGGTTAAAAAGCAGCAACCATGAACTCAGCAGTGGATTTTAAGGTCATAAAATATATCACAACATGTCATTTTTTTCTTCAATTCACATTTTTTTCTTTGTCTTTCTTTGTCTTTTGTCTTTGTTTTAGTCACGTTGTCCCTGAGAACTCTTCTTCCTCTGTCACGAAAATATATCAGTTTCTTCAAAACGGCTCCAAAAACGTGTGTGAATGCGAATAAAATGATTGAATTCAGACAGATATCTCCACCCATTTCTGTTTAAGTCTTGAACATTCATGCATTCATGACTAAAGAACATACCACAATCATATTTATTCACATGCAGAGATTAAAATCTGTATGTCTGTGAACATATGGCCAAAGAAAATGTACATACATGCGCAACAGGCCTTTATAAAAGGGTCTGGTGAAGAATGCATCAAGCAGGTACTGGTGAATCAGAGCCAAACCCAGAATACGACCACTGAACCGGAACCTGAAAAGCACACACACGCACACACACGTTAACCTGCACTGAACAGAACCTTAGCGATCATATAAGAACTTTGAAAACGTCTCTCACCATTCATGGTGATTGTCTACGAAGGCGGACATAGGACTGATCTGGACAGTGTAGGTGTCATTAGCAGAGTATTCAAACAGACCATAATAAGGGTTGAACAATTCTCTTGAAACCAGGAAGAAGAACTCTCTGGAAGGTCCACTGTAGTCCAACCTGCGACACACACGTACACACAGCCATCCTTACTACATACATTGAAAATGTACTTAAATAATAACAGCAAATAATTTAACACAACTAATACTATAATAATATATAATGATATTTATTATCAGGGTTCCCACTGTTTTCTTGAAATCATATTCTAGGTCAGGAAATTTTCAGGGATGATTTAGCCGCTACAGTATGACGGACAGTGTAAACTAATAAGTCCCCAGGTGCTTTGGAGATGTGTCATTGTTGAAGGGTGCTATGTAAAAACATAGCAAAAAAAAAAATTGGATTGATTGATAGCTGTGATGCTTATATCCCAATGTTAAATGCCATTCAGTTATGCTGACGTTAGCTATACAAATTCACCAGGTGAAAAATGCACAAGCACTTTTGTTAAGCTTTTATTTGATTACAAAGATTTGGGGAATCAACATGGACACTTTTTCGCCCATTAACGTGCAGTGAGGTCCTTGGCTGGGTAGGCAGCATCCACCAGAGCTCAAATCTCATTATACATGCATCTAAAAATATATTTGAGATATAACCCAATACTGACGCAAGAATATTTTGCACATCTGTTTTTGTGCCAGGTGCTCAGGAAAGGGATACGTCTCAAAACCTGCATAAAAAGAATTCCCGCCCACTGACTAACTTGCAAAATCATATTTATTGTTTAGACCTTCATCTGCTTGCATTCACTCACAGGGCAGAGAGAAGCAGAGGTAGGACAAATTATTTAAATCCAGGAAATTTTCCATGTGTTTTCTATGACTGGAAAATCGGTCAATGACTTTCCAGGATTTCCAGGACAAATGGGAACCTGATTATTGTCTTTTAAATATTATTTCACATTATCAGAAGATCAAATATCAGCCACATAGACCAAAAAAAAAAAAAGAGCCATCCTTCCACATACTCACCCTTCCTCCCCTACAAAGCTGACATAGAGCTTGCTGCGCTGCAGGTCTTTGCGGGAGTAACACATGATCTGATTGAATGCATCTTCCAGCAGGTGGTCACGACGGATGATCAACCTGAGACACAAGCGTGAGACAAATGAGTTGACAATACCAAGAATCAAAGTGTTTTCTCTCTTCAGACAAACAACTTTCACCTACTTGAGTTTCCCAGGTCCTTGGCCATAGCCTTTAGTTTCCAGTTTCCTGTAGAAGTTACGTAGTTTGGCCTCAAAGTCTCGCTTATAAGGTGCAGGGGCTCTGGCATTAGCTCTCTGAGTGCCTACAGAATGAGAGAAAGACAGAAGCAAAAACTCATTCCAGAGATCTGCATCGGTTAATTAGCAGATTTAATCTACTGGCAGATGATTGCCACCTACTAGTAAAACAAGTATACAGCAAATAAAAAGCTCCATTGTACATTTGTTGTACATAAAGAAACCACACTTGACCGGCTTTTAGCGGTTAGTTCACATGCGGTGTTTCCTCCCTTGTCTGGCTTTACTTCCAAATTTGGGTATAATAAATAAAATTATATCCAATAAAATAATATTGTAGAACATAGGTGGGGGCATGGAAGCAAATCAAATCAGAAATCCAGGCACTCACACAGTTTCTACAACAAGATGAAGGTGCAGTGAAACATTTGTCTATGAAGGTAAGAACAAAGTCCATCTTCTATCACCATAACATCATACGGGGGATTAAAGGGCATATTTCTCAGCAGGACTTGGAAAATCTCCATGTGTTTATTTTCAATCGACTTGATTTCTGTAATGATTTGTTTACAGGTCCCTCTAAAAAACACAACAAAAAAACACACGACAGCTGCAGCTGAAAAAAAAAACCATTGATTGAGTCCATACGAGGACCACCAGAGTGGGTCAGCTGCCGGATTTTTGTCACACTGAATTCAATGTCCGACATGGAATTGATCCAAAATACCTCTGATTGTTCATCAGTCATATGAATGTTTTATGCTCAAAATACATTTGTGACCCATGAAGTTATCCGGGACAGGTCTGCGTTCTGTCCCTGTTCAGTTTTTATTGTTTATGTGTTTTTTACACTGTGATGATTATGTGTTGCCTTTATTTATTTTTTTTTTAGTAGTGTATTATGACCCAATATAGTATTGTTCCACCTTTGCTACCAGAACAACTCTGACCCATCGAGGCCCCGAAGAGTGCCGTGGAGTATGGCTCTCAAATGTTAGCAGCAGATCGTCTAAGCTCTGTAAGTTGCGAGGTGGATTCGACCCGTTTGTACCATAAGTGCTTGACTTCAAATGTGGCAGGGAGCTTTATTCTGCTGAAAGAAGCCACTGCTATAGCGAAATCCAGTTTGAAGGAGTGGACATGGTCTACAATGATATTTAAGCAGGTGTGGAAGTAACATCCACAGGAATGGTAAGACTCAAGGGTCCCACTGGAATGATGCCCAAAGCATCACTTTGCCTCCTATTGCCTGCTTTCTTCCCATAATGCATCTTGACAAATCCCTTGAGAAATGTAGCTAGAAATCTATCAATCAATACATCTATCTAATTTATCCCACTCACTGACAACAACATAATCAATGTAATTAACTTCACTTGACAGTAGTTATAATGTTATGGCTGAAGGGTGTATGCGGTTGGCTTTCCATGTCTTCCTCATGGATCATATTTAATGTTAGTATGGCATCATATGTACGGGATTAGAAACTCTTATGGGCTCTGATATGAATAATCACGCAGATCAAAGCTAAAATTAGTTACATTGCAGAGCTTAGCGACAGCCGATGAAACACGTTAGCGAGAGTTGTCAATACAACTGACAAAAGTCTGCAGGCAACAAGAGGATGCTTTTATTGAAATTTAGGACCCCTTGTTTCATAAATAACTGTGATTTTCAATCACGTATCATCAATTTATCAGTAGTGTAAACTGAATATGTGACAAAATACAGGAAAGCTGCCAACACGTGGCTTAAAACCATTATAATATATAGTAAAATAATTAATTTACTAAATATAAAGGCCTTAATGCCCACTGCCCATTCACAACACAATTAAATGATGTGTTCATCATTTCTCCTACCAGGGGAGTTCTGTGGGGAGGAGACAGGTGACCCCCGGGGTGACTGACAGTAGCTGGGGTGAAGTAAGGCGTGAGGAGGTACGTAGGACATTACTTCATCTTCAAACAAACTGAGGAGGAGAGAAAAGAGGGGACAGGGCAAGAAAATCATGAGTAAATTTCCTTAATCCAATAATGACTGAAAGAAAGAGACAGAAAATGAAGGAAGACAGAAAGTGATACACAACTAATCAAATAAAATAAGAAATAGCAAAATAGGCAGCAAAATAGACAGAGGTTATCTATAAAAAGGAAGGATGGAAGGAAACCAGAGAAAAGGGAAGAAGGTCTCACCTTAGCAGCATAACGAGGTCGGCGTCTCCTGACAGCCTCGCCAATCCTGACCCTCCATCTGTGCGGATCAGCTGCACTTTCTCCCTGTTGTCATCGCAACATGCACTATTAGAAACGCGGGTGACTGAGGCGCTGCTTCACATGGAAGCTTCAGATATTCGTGATCTACCTGAGTGAATGGTTCCGGTTGAAGTCGGGTTGCCTCTCTTGCAAAATCTCAAAGATGTTTGGTTGTCGCAGAAAAGCCACGATCTTGTCATTGTAAGCTGCAAGAAGAATCCGCACAGGTTAGATATGATCCGAAGTTTGTGATTGTCTGCGTTTGTGTGTATACTGACCCACTGGCACAACGTCGGGGCATTGCCCCCGGTTGGCAGAAGTGAAGGTGCTGGAAGGCCGCGGCAGGACAGGTGGGCCGGTGTGACGAGGGTCTTCATTCACCTACAGAGGGAGGGGAGGGGGATGAATAATTTTTCCTTTTGGTTTCCGAGTAGGGGGAGTGTTGGTTGTGATGATAGATCTAGTGAAGAAATATTGTGAGATTGTTGGGGGCTTAAAGCCTAGAGTCTGTGTCTTACCAGTCGCCGAGGACTGACCTCGCCGGCACTATGGCTGCGTTGGCGGGTCAGGTGTTGGCGGTGAGCCAGGAGGCTTGGTGGGCGAGTGCTCTGGAGAGGCAGCCGGGGGTCGATGAAGGTGGTGGCGCGGCAGTTGTGATCCACAAAGAAAGGCTGCGTTTGTTCAAACACAAACAAGAAACCGTCAGGAGTCTATTGCAGTACAGTGGACATTAGTTATTTCTTTCTCAATTTTTACTGTATTTCACTGACATAAACATGATGGATGACTTAAAATCAGTTATTTAACAACAGAAATCAAAGGACGAAATCTACATATATTTAATTTTAAAAAATCGATTTTTATTTATCTATGTATTTCCTTTGCTTTCCACGCGGAGACCATGGAATAGCGTCGCAGGAAAGTTCCTCTTTATGTCGCCTTTCCTTAATTAGACAGAAAAAAAATAACTGCAGTCTAAGGCCATATCTGTGTGTTATTTCAGACAACATAATAGGGCCGTGTTTTTACCTGCGTCCTCCAGCCCATTTACACAGCAGCCTTTATATTCTGTTTTTAAGGCAATGGAGGCTTAATTTGGTTCTATGATTCAAATGCAGAGAATTAATTTCACTGTTCTACTGTGTATAACTGTATTATATAAATATAGGTCACATTATTATTATTATTATAATTTTTTCTTTTGAGTTTCATGCGGTCTAAAAAAATGCATTTGTATATTTATTCATTTAAATAAAATGGCAACTCTTTTTTTTTACTTTATATTTTTTTGTATCAATGTATTTAGTAAGGAATCTAACACCAAAAGGCCAATGACCAGGACTATAATCAGCCCTGCATTATGCATTTCATTCAAATAAAATGAAATGAAAATTTATCTTCTAAGCGTAAAAGATCTGGATGAGGTTTTTCAAACATATTTAAACACTGTTAAACATTTCAAGAATATCACCACGTTAATATAGGTCAGTAATAATATAAGTTAACTAATATAAGTTAATATAAGTTAGGTAATATAAGTTCATATTAATATAAGTCAACTAATATAAGTTAATACAAGTTAGGTAATATAAGTTCATATTAATATAAGTTAACTAATATAGGTTAAGGATCTGAGGATAAAGAGGTACTTTTGCTACCTCATATGTTCTACCCACTGGCAGCACCTGTGGCACCAAGTTATGGTTAAATGTCAAGCCTGTGTATCTGTTCCCCACCTTGCCGGTGTGGTCGTGCTTCATTTCCCAGCCTCTGGGCAGCTCCAGCTGTTTGTTGGCAAGCATGTTGAGGAAGGCCACCAGGTCCCTGTTATGCTGGTAGCGCTCAAAGTGGTGAGTGTCCCGACGAACTTTGCTGATCATATGCTTCAGACACGTGTTGGTGGTGAACATGCGGTAGGCACTCTGAGAGAGATGAGGGGGACAGAGAGGGTAGCAACAAGCGAGGAAGAGAGGGAGAGGAAATAACCACCAGTGAAAGGAAAGGTAAGTAAAGTTGTGCCACTAGGATTCTATCAATCACCATCATTACATTCAAGCTTAGGTTGGAGTAAGGGACTGTATGAAAATTATTAGTGTGGGATACAAATTTTCATCTAAAAGACATCTAAATGTTCCCTAAAAATACAAATTTTTTAAAGGAAATGATAAGTAATTTATCAACTCTATTTATACTCATGCTAACATTGTGGTTACAGTATCAATTTTTATCAAACTACTGGATGGACTGTGATAAAATAAGGCATTCATTACTAGCATTCATCGGCGAATTGGAATATTATTATATTTTCCTTTAGCACCATCATCGGGTAACACTTGGTTTTAGACTGATGAAGCTCCGCTTCACCCATTGTTTCTGCTTTTCACCCTTCAGCAAACGTTAGTATGCCAACACTTGAGTGAACTTTAAGGCTCATTTACATTCCATTTACTTTCGAATGTAAATGAGTCCATTTCAAATTTTATACGCGTCCAAATCCACATATTTACATGCATCCTTTATCCTTTAGATATATCTACAAGATGAACAAAAACAAAAATGGGAACAGCAGAGGAAGAGGTGACAATGTAAATATAGATTATAAAATAGTTAAAGAGATGGTAGAAATGCACTAAGGGGTAATCTCTGAGGACATAATACACATATAAACATGAGGACAGAGAATTATTTTCACTTTTTCTTCTTCATTAGCTTACATTATGGCTTCACTGACCCCAACAATTTCCAGTTGATAAACTGCGGATGAATTGGACTAGTAGTATGGAGGTAAGGTTCCATATCCGTCTTTATATTTTGCAAAAATATACCTTTAGATGGGCTTGTGGGTGTTTTTTTAAGGATGCGCCATGATTTGAAAAATTTAAAGTGTAAAAAAATTGATAAGTATGAAAAAAAAAATCCTGTAAAAAATATTTTTACAGCCCCCTGGTATTAACATGGCACTAACAGCAAGTGGCGTAGTTGCACCTACAGGCTGATGCAACGGCTGCTAACAAAAAAAGAGAGCTTTGTGGCCACCAAATGGCAGCAGAAACATAATAAAACTCCTTAAATGAAAATTAAGTGCAGTGCCAATTCATTCTCAACATCTTAATTTGAGAGAAAGAAAAATCAATGGCTATTGCTTTGTTGGCAGTATAGATAAGTTTGACATCAAAGACTCAATTGGGAAATGAAGTGCTGTACTGCAAAATAATGTGAAATAATAATATTCTAGTAGTTACAAGCGACTATCGAATAGCATTTTTATTCTTTCTTTAGAGCTAAGCAACCAGCTGCTGAGTCTCGCAATATATTTTGTCTTGGAAGAACACACCGAATAACCCAAAAGCTACTATTATGAAGTTGTTGGCTCTCATTTGCTCTTCTACTTTTATTAAAATATAGAAATCTTGGATATAAAAGAGTCAAATAAAAAGCTAGTACTTGCATAATAATGTCAATCCTCTGAATACCACTAGGCAAAACACTTTGTCCTCTCCGTGTTCTGATCTCTGTCATCATTTTCATACATTCCCTTAATGAGCATAGATGAGATAGATGGTGTGAAAGACAGAGAGAAGAAAAAGTAGTGTGCCCGTACAGGGTTGGAATGCAGCACAGTGAAGAAGTCGGGGCTGGTGAGGAACTTTGCACTGGGTGACTGGAGCAACAGGGTGAGGCGAGACCTGGGACTGGAGTGAGCCACACTGCTGTCCCTGCGTAGCTCTAGAACACACACACAAGTCAGTAAAAGTATCTATCAAGGCTGCAGGGCTTCAGATGGCCAGAATTAGGTGCTTGGAGGGGATTACCTGGGATGGAAGGGTGCATATCCGTTTCATCCGGCGGCAGCTCATTAGCAGGCTGCTCCTCCGGCCTGCCGTCATTGGTCATCGTCCTGCGTATACTTTGATACCTGGAGGTGAGTGTAGGTGTGTAAATAACTACATTCACAGGTAAACTAATCAGAGTAACAGCTGAGAGCTATACTACATCTTTCCTGCTGAGCGTGCAGACTCTGTGTGCTCTGACCTTCTGTTCAGCTGCTCCATCTGCTGAATGGAGTTGGACCTCTGTAGGGTCTGCAGGGCAGGGGGAGCGGTGGGACGCTGCCAAGTTGTAGTTCTGTTCACGTGGTCCACGTAAAAGATCCGACCATGACTGTCGATACGAGCCTCCCAGTCTGATTAACAAACACACAAATTGAAAGAAAGAAGGTGATGGCGATGAGGAGAATGCTGATCTTTAGTATCCACAAAGATGACATTCTTCTATGATTTTCATAAGAAAAAATAAGATCTTTATTTTTGTCTTCATATGGGCAAACCAGACCCGATTCGTAGCACTGGTGGTAGGAGGAAACCGGAACACCCGGAGGAAACCCACACAAGCCCAGAGGGAACATCCAAACTCAACACAGAAAGGAACTGGGACGGACCAGGGTTTGAACCTGAGACCTTCTTGTTTTGAGGGGCAGTGCTAGCCACTGCGCCACTTAAATTGACAATCAATGAATACCTTTAAGTAGCGACAAAGCTTTATTAGGCTTTTAAAAAGTTATCAAAATACTCAATACCATAAAATGATATTATGTTCATTTTCTATTCTGTATGGAATTCAATTATAGAGACTGAAGTAATGAATAAATGCTTAATAATACATTAACTATCCCCTTATGTGGTTATTAATTATCTATTGTTAACCGTCTCATTCTATGAATATTTATAACTTGTGTATCAACAATTAATAACAATATCACTACTGTGATATATATATTATGTAGCCTGAGGTCAATAACATTTAATATAGAATATTATTACAAGTAGGTTATATAATTATAAGCAAAGTAATTGATTGATATTACAAAGTAATTAGTCATTAACACTTCTGGCATTGATGAGGGCCATCAGATGCAGCTTGAAGTCAACAGTATAAGTATAAGTATAAGTAGACCCTGAGTTATCAAACTACTGTTTCTGTGGTGAAGAATGGAACATCGAACTTCACAAGTATTACAAATGCTTTTAAAAATAGTCAAAAGTGCCTAGAATATTTTCTTGACGTTATGAGTAAGTGTGTAAATACTATCCATAAATGACATGGATTATATATGCTATCATAATTTACTACGTGTTGTCAATACTGTGCACACACGTACTGGGTGGCAGAGGCTCGTCCACTCTCTGGTAACGGCTGATGTCGTGGCGGACAGACGGCAGGGAGTGGACAGACTGGTGGCCATTCACCTGACTTGTGGTGCCTGCATACACAAAAAAGCACTTATGGTAAATTCCGCCATTATAAAACACATATTTGCGTAGTTAAAGTTAAAAATGTTAGGATTACATAAACTGTGGTAATTTCCATAAGTCTACTGGTCCATGAGTCTTTAATACTCAATAATGATAGTATCACCTGTTACCAATGGACCAAATCACCTTTGAAATATTCCAGACAGGCTTATTTTGTGGACTCAACAACTTTTCCAAGCCGTTTTGTTGTCTCCGTCCCAATTGGTTGATGGAATCAAATTCAGAGTATGCTTATTTTTACAAAAAATCAATGATGTTAATCATGTACAGCGGTACATATATTGTCTTTAAACTATTTTCATTTGAGTATATACTGTATAAGACCGGTTTAGGAAATTATCACATCCTGTTTAACTTTTAGACTTTTTTGGACAAGAGTTATACAATATGACAGTGAATATACCTTATCAGCCAACCTCCTGTCAGAAGGGAAGAGCAGATGCTGCAGCAGCTTTGTCTAAGCTCACACAAAGAAATTTTAACGACAATTATCTGATAATAAACTGTAATTCAACACTTTTTTAGCAGAAAGAGAAAACCCTGATCACTAACAGATCTAAGACGGTGTTTCCTTATACAGTAAATTTGGCAGCATAAAATAAAGGTAACCCATGTAATAAATATGTTATTACATGGGTATGTTAAATATGCACTGATGAACATATTCACACTTGAGACACTTTAAAAGAAAAAAAGAAAGAAGTGATAAATAGGGAAGGTCTGGGGTAATTATGTGGTTTTTGATTGCCGTAGGCTGCTAGCTTCTCATTTATCATAATAAATTAAGGCAACATAAGTGACAACTTTAACTCCAGCAGAAGACTAGAAAATAAAAATTGTATAATTAACACTCATGATTTTGCTTCTCACAGTGATTAAGGAGACCACGTAGATAACCTCATGCTGCTCCAGTGAAGCTGAACACTCACTACTGATGGAGGACTGAATCCATACTGCAGCTGTGTACATGTGTTGGCACTTCATTCTTAGAATAAAGCTGATGTAAATTCTCACTCGTGATCTTTGCTTTTACATTATCAGCAAAAATCTACATCTTCCCTACAAATTACCCGTCTCTCTGCTCAGACTCTCTCTGGTCTGGTCGCACACCTCCTGGTTTTGACCCACGCCTCCAGAGGCCTGCATAGACTGCCTCCTCCGCCACACCTCACCTCCCTCCTCTTCCTCCTGCATGTCCCCGCCGCAGGCTCTTGCTCCTGAGATTTAGACACTCTAGTTAAAGATCCCCACACAAGATTTAAATAAACTCAGCAAAAGGCTACTACCAAAGACTTTAAATGAAGACCGTTTCTCCTGATTTGTATTAAATGCTATTGAGAAGTTATGAGTCTAAACTTGAAGTTCAATTTAAATTTTTTTTTTTCTTTTATGCAAAACGTTGCGTGGTTCTTTGGTTACTGCATAAAACTCTAAATGATTCACTCTTTAACTACAAAAGTTTACCACCTACCAACTTCAGAAGTCCCGCCTCCATGGGCTGCTGTTACTGCTGCTGCTACTGGCCCGTTTGCTTCACTACTCGATGACTCCGCCCCCTCCTCCTCCGCCTTCGGCGCCACCTCTGTTCTCGTTTCAACCTCCTGAGGAGAGAAAAAAAATTTAGGAAAAAAAAAGCCCTTCCCATCTGCCATCTATGAGTCACCTGAACATCTGCTCACCTGAATGGGTGAAAGTGGGCCAAGCAAGGAATTGCATGGTGCTTCCTGGTTTGCACCCGCTCCACTGCTCTCTTCGTGGTAGGTACACACCTCCATAGAGTCCCTCAGTCTCAGTGCTTCTGAAGCTGCCACAGTGCCTGGTGCCTGTGAGGAGATTAGAGCTGTGGAGCTTTCTCCAGTAGGCTGTGCCGCCTCAGCTGATGTTCCAGCGAACTCTCTGGTCACACTGTTTAATACCTCCGGTTGATGTCTTGCTGTACATTCTGCAGCTCCAGGTTCAGGCCCAAGCAGCACACCAGCAGAGGGACCTGCCTCTGCTCCAGACCCAGTCCCAGATCCAGTATGGCCCTGTGGCTCAGCTTTAGGCCCCCCGCTCCCCTGCTGGGAGTCAGATGTAGCCGAGCTCCTCGATGAGTCTGTGTTCTGAGGTGTCCTTGCCTCCTGTGACTGCTCCCTGTGCTCCTCATCCTCATCTGAATCTATGTGAAGCATGGCGTTGAGCCGTGTGTCCGTTGGAAAGCTGGAGCGGAGTTTTGGCAAAGGCCCAACCAGAGGCCGTTCCCCAGGACTCCTGGGCGCCTCAATGGCATCCAAATAGTCGTTGAGTGACACTTGACGGTGGGTGTGGCTGCCTAAAGACAGAGGAAGCAGATTTTCCCCGCCCATCTGTCCAGAGTCCCGCCACACACTGTCATCACCATAGTAACAAGCACCATTAACGATCAGGGAACCCTCATCTGAGCCCGTCGGAGAGGGGCCACATATAACGCGTGAGGATGAGGATGGCTGAGCAAGGTCTTCATCGTCCGAGGGACTGCCAGGGTCTCCATTCACAGCACCACCCAAGATGGTGCCCACTGCATCTGAGGAAGCTACTGACAGAAAGAGGGATGAACAAGGGGGAGGCGTAAAGGAAGTATGAGAGTGGGAATAAACCAGAAGAAAATTTTAGAGAAAATACGGAAACATGAAGTATATCAAAAAATTCTCTTAAAAAAACCCGTTTAATTTAACTGTAATATAGCTGTGAAAATATAAAAATTAGGAGGTATTTAATCATTTGAAATGAAGTGATTTATCGAATAAAACATTGTATAATGCCTTTTTGGAAGTACCACACATATATAAGTTTGTGATACATTTTAATAGATTATGGAGACCAGAAGAAGAATGCAAGTTATTAGTTTAATATCTGAATATTACTTAGGCACATTAACATTCTTCACCCAAACATCGACAAAGATACAATTGGCTTTATATCTTTATATGCTAATGATACTGTTGAATATTGTCCTCGTGGCATTCAGCATTAAGAGGGACTAAGACTATCTGTTATGGTCAGGGGCGTTTTGTGGTTACCGGAGATGCAAACCAAACACCATCAGCAAACAAAATCTACCTTCTTTGGTGAACAGGACAAAGTCAGGAAGAATCAAAAATAGATTTGTTTACCATTTAAACTCATGAGATTGCTTTGACATATTTTTAATGAGAAAATCCAAAAGTAATGTAGTATTGGCTAATATTCATATTTGGCTAATTGCTCATTTTTCTCATCAGTTTGGGGCCACTCGTGAGGGCCTTATTCACGATACATTCCCCTCTGTCTGTAACTCATATTTACTTTCTGTGTATAATGTGATGTGAACACGACAGCCATTTGTAATGCACTGTATTAAACAAACCTTCCTGTCCGGTGGAGGTGATATCTACTCTGAACAGAAGTTGCCCGCTCACATGATCCGTGGGGAGACGACGACACAGGCTGTAGCTTACTGGGTGATCACTGCAAACACACACAAACACACATTCAGTAGATATGTGCTCACACTTTCATATGCACAGTCTCTCATATATCAAATAATCTGAATAAAGGACACATCGCATACTGTATATGATATTAGACTGGAGTGCATGATCTCCACAGTTGGAGATCAATGCCAGAACAATGGTTATGCTGAGTCATTGCGGTTAAAGGCTGAAGGTCAGATGTGAATGGAGGCCTCCTCCCTTACAGTCTGAGAACTCGTAAACAAAAGGAGATGGTCAGTCTATTTAAAACTGAATACCTGTCCATCTTAAGTGAATACCGGCCTGTTTATGTGTGTGTACTCACTCAGCTGTTGGCCCCTCCAGGAGTCGTTGTATGGGGATGATCAGCTGGCCCAGAAACCTCTTGATGATTGGTCGGCTCTTGGCAAACTTATCCTTTACCTCGATCTCCAGAACGTCAGTCAACAGAGCCACAAATGTGTATTTCTATAGACGGGTTGAAATTAAAACCGTATTTAAGCAAGCATGAAGTATGCAGTGGTCTGTTTTAATAGCATAAATAAATACAATTCCACATTCTAAATTAAATTAAAAAATTGCCTCAAAGACCACAGATGCTCTGGCATCTGGAAAAGACTTTATAAATTTGGACAGACCTTCGACTGTGTCAAAGGGTAATGTGGTCCACACAGGGAGTTTTTTACGGTAATGTATGCATACAAACGTCAAAATAAAAAAGTTCAACTGAATCTTGGAGGGCCGTACAATTATGTGTGAAATTTCATTGATTTATTTGGAGGCAGACTATTCCCTATTAAATATGAGACCCTCAAATATCTATGAATTATATATTTACATTAGATGCAATATGACTCTTGTAGAGGAGGCGTGTCTCTAGCAACTGACCTCATTCTCAAGAGGATAAAATTTCCCCATATATTTAAGCCCTATGTTTTCCACAGCGAAGTATGACCTCATGTCTGCAGTAATAAACCTCATATCGATCTAGTAACGCTGTAACCCGCTCTGATTTCTACTTTAATGCAGAAGTGAGAAGGTGCTGTTGGGTCTGGGCTTCCAATCCTGACACAGCCGAGTGATGTCACTTGAAATGTGGGTAAGGGTTGGTCTCAATCAATATATTATATGTACTCTGTCTTTCTCATTTCTCGGATTTCGTTCACCATTCTCTTCTTCTGTCATCAGTATATTTATATAGGGAAGTCAAATTGCTCATATACCCTTGAGCCATAACATTATAAACAAATACAGGGGAAGTAAGAGTGACATTGGTTATTTTGATATCATGGCTCCTGTCAGTGTATAGGATATAGTAGTCTGAAAGTGAACATTTTACCCTCGAAGGTAATATGTGAGATGCTGGAATAACTGGGCAAACATATGGTCTGAGACAAACTGTGATGGCTAGACTAGTATGACAGAGTATCTCCAGGTTTTGCTGAGTGTTCCCTGTCTCAAGTGGTTATCTAAAAAAAAAGTGGCTTAAGGAAGGACAGCAGGTGAAAGGGTTGCAGGGTCATGGGCCCCCAAGGATCACAGAAGCACATGGAGAGCCAACACTAGCCTGTGTTGTCCCATCCCACGGAAGACTGTTTTGATTGATAGGTGTAAGAACACAAAGTCGGCACAAAACTGCAAAAAAGGACCCATCACAATACAAGGCAGGCGATTTTAATGCTATCGCTGATCGGTGTATACTTAAACAGCCTTTAAACTTCTTCTGCTCATCTCATGACAATGACTGACTCTCAACAGCAGGATTCGTCCATGATCATTCTTTTCACTGAAACTCTACACAGAGATTTACGTAGGCAATTATTACTTTGAAAAAAATCTAAAGTTGCAGTAAAACTGTCTTTTACTTTATAATGGTTCAAATTTGTAACGGTTTATGGTATTAATGGTATAATGATGATAATCTACTCTGAAGAATCCTTTTGTTTTATTAATACTATAATACAGGGAGTGTTTGCGCTCACCTCTCCGTGCCACACAGGGTTGGTGGTGTTGGCTATGATGGAGGAGCGTCTCTCCTGGCCGTGGTGGGTGAACTTGGGGAGGCCACTCCTTTTCCCAGGCTGGATAGACATCTTCAGGTAAGGGTCAGGGTTGAAGAACATGCCCTTCTTCAGGCCTACTGCCCGAATATCTGGAGTGGAAATAGAACACACAAGTTAACACACGTGTTTATTTTTACACTGCATAATTACTAAAATGAATCATCCCTCTCACCTGACAGGGTGAAGCTGACAAGTTTCCTACAGTGCTCAGTTCCTGATTGGTCGTCCACTTGTCCTTCACTGCCCACCTGATGAGAAAACATCCAATTGGAGGGCAGTGTTATAATTTATAGAGCGAAATATCTTCACTCCTTGTGAAAAAGCACAAAAGGGTCTGATTAAAAGTTAAAGGAGGATTCATCAGAGGGAGAGGAATAATGGGCCGAGAGTTCTGATTAATGCTGGCTGCATTTATTTTACTGACTAAAGTGGAGCAAATGTCTCTTCGCCTCTGCTCATTCACGTCCACCTCTATTCATTCACCTCTATTCTCCACTGACTGAATCTATCCTTACCAAACAGCTTCTGTCTTAGACAAAGTTAGTCAAAGAAGATTATCTTCTTAAAAACACTGGTGCTGATCCGGACCCTGGTATATGCGTTTATTTAGCATAGGTGTTGGTGGAACTGGAGGGAATATGACTAGGACACATATTTACCTCGGCCACAGAGGTTGTGTTTTCATTCCTGTATGTTGATTGGTTGTTTTGTGCTGAGTTGTTTATTTTCTCAATATATCTCAGGAAATTATGAATGAATGTTGATGAAAAGCATCACGCATATTGTTCCTCAATTTTTCTCATTGAATAATTGGTGGATGTGGATGAAATAAATCACAGGAGGTTGATATTTAGAAGTATGAGCAATCTGGTGAATATCCAAATAAAAACCTAGAACCATCAGGTTTAAATATATTTTCATAGGGTCTGGCCTTTTCCCAGCTCCTGTACAGTAACAAATAGGGCAGAAAACTTGCAACTACAACTAATATGTAGCTCAGATGTGTTTCACAGAAGTTGATTAGGATACAAAACAATATGTCGGTATGCATTCAAATGTGTTAAAAACATCATCTGTTTCAAATCCAGTAGCATAAAATTATGGTTAGAGGATGACATGTCCAAATTAGTATGATATTTTGATTCTCTAGTTTCCCATAATTGTCTTGCCACTAATCCCTCCTCTTCTCTCTGCTCATCCATTGACCTGAATGACTTCGGCTGTGTGCACTTAGCCCCGCCTCCTGTTCTGTTCAGTCCGTGTTCTCCCATCCTCATACACCAGTTTGTGATGTCTCTTCCTAACCAGCCTTCTCCCGGCATTCCTGGTGAAACTTAATCTGTTTTCAAGCGAGCCATTTACAGTTTTGAGCAGTCAGTTTATTGTCTTGTAAGAAATCTTCTGAATTTCCGTGCTGACTCTAGATGCACAATATCTGACGGACTTTTGGATTTTCCATAATACTTCTGTCGAAAACTAAAAGCGATTTTGCCTCACAGTAAGACTAAGAAATATATCTACATTTTGTTTTACTGATGCTTAACAGCTACAGTTTACTATTATTATATACCATTCTCACCAGTAGTGGAAATTAAACTAATAATAATAATAAATATCCTTAGTTGTGGTTGGTATTTATTCAGAAATATTGGAAAAATCCGACTATACCTAATAACGGTTTTAAATCAAAACAGTCACTGAGATAATACAGTTCATTATTGCAGTTAATATAAAATAGTATGGCAATCCGTCCATAACATTGGTCATCTGACTTTCGAGCAAGACCAAAAGGCAGATGATCATATATACTTTTGAAATAGTTTTATCTCATGGTCTTTACAAATACAGCCTTTACATAGTAGAGAAGGGTGACCATTTTTTAAATATTCATTATTTTATTTTTAAAAATAGATAAGCAGGAAGAACATTTATTTTGCCATACAAATGTTTACCGCCTTATTTCAACTAGTGTTTGAGAGCAATGCTTTTCTTGGCCTTCATGCATTCATCATGCAGTTGTTTGTGTTTGGCTTTAAAATGGCTGGAAGTTAGCTAAAACTCTCTATTGATATGATTTGTTCTCATTCAACCCTTTAATGTCCTGCTCAACTGCTTGGTTGAGCACAATTGAATTGAATACTTCTTGTTGAAAAATGTGTGCCGCTTGACTGAACCTGTTTGTAATATGAGCCAGTGGCAGCAAGTATATGCTTACGAGTAAAGGGCCATGGATGGAGCCCTGGGGACATCATGGGTCAAAGGGGCCGTGGAGGAGGAGGCATTATCTAGGGCTAGTGAGAAAGGCCTGTTCTATGAGTACAACATCAAAGCATGTGATACAACTGAAAAAAATCTATTAAAAAATCTATTAAGGGTCAAATAGTTTTCCAAAAACATGCTTTACCAAAAGGTTGAGCTAATCCAATTAATGTTGACAATTTCCATTTTAAGTGTGATTTATTTATTTTATTTATTAAAAACGTGCTTTACCAAAATATTTGTCATTTTATGGTGAATTTAGAGTGTCTACGATATTAAATCCATAAATCCAGGTTACATCACTTGCCCTGAGTCTGAAACAGTTGCAAACAACAAATGACTTCTCCAGATTTTTTCATTTAGATTGCCCAGTATGTGACGTATACTAAAGATATTCTTGTTACTCATCTGGACTTAATCAGAGGAATTTTCACACTGGCAATGAGGATGCAGGGACGACTGTGATTGGTCATGTAGTGATTAAGGGAGCACTTGATTTCCATTGCAGCAGAGTGTCTAAGTGGTTGGCATTTAAAACATCAATGTAACTCCATTATGTTCATTTAATTGTGGGAAGCCAAAATAGTGATCGGGATTAAAATGTGATTAGTAGCTGCCCAAACCACCCCCAAACATCTCTTTATAATGTGCCCTTAATTCCCCCAAAATCTATTAAATCATCAAAAATGTTTAACATTATTTATTATTAATATTGCTTGTTTACTGTTTTTTCTATTTCCCCATCTTTCCTTAATCTATTATTCAGGTTTTCATATTTCTCAACTATTCCACAAATTAATAGGGAATTGATGCATATAGTTCTTATTTTATTACTATATCCTTTTTAAAAAATTACGACATTAACTACATTATATACTTTAGCACTTTGAGATTTAATCCAAATGAAAAGTGCGTTATAAATTAAATGTATTATTATTATTACATATTATAATTATATGATTTTATTATCATGGCCTTATTTTCCCAGCACTGAATCTTTTTTTCTGAATTAATTTACAACGTAAACACACACAAACATGTACTAGCACCTACAGTCACAAACACACTCTCACACTTAGTAATTACACCACTATAACACTATTATAACATTTATTGTTATGTCTTGCCTTATTTGGTTTATATTTACTTTAGGATTCTGTCTTGTGTCCACAGGTTTGCACCCTGTACTATGTTTATGCACTAATAAAGACAAAAAAATGTATTATTTGTGCAGCCCTCCTTCAACTCGTGTAGATATCTTTTTAAAGCACAAAAAGTGCCATCAGAGTTCAATGTGACCCTGATGGACTTGCTTGCACAGTGTATTTACCGTGTTACAGAACGCGATCAAAGGTGACTATCTGAATACCATATAGCTCCAAACCACTTGAAAAATATGGTCACTGGCCCATGAGATTCAGATTGTGATTTAGATTAAGGGAGCGATATCGCAAATGAAAACAGTGAAAGTCTACAGGAGTACAAATGATGATGATGATGATGAAAGATTCAAGGTGTAGCATTGACTGCAGCAACAGGAAGGCGAATTAAAGTGGGACATACCACTACTCCCGGGTTCTTAACGGTGATGCAAGGTGTGGTTGCTCTTAATGCCCCACTTACGCCGTGATAGTATTTAAAGCAGACCTTAGTCTCCGCTGTGGAGAGAAACACAAACGGTCATCAGGGTTGCCATTTTCTCAGACTTAAAACAAAACCAGCGTTCATGAAGTCCACTCACACTCCATGAAGTAGGGTCCCGGTTCTAGTCTCCACACGATCTGTCCCCTCTGGGTGCCGTTCACGCCGCGGTTCTTGGAGTCCCATACATTGGCCAAGCAAGTTTCATCTGAGAAACACACATGTACATTTACATTCAATGGCTTTTTCTTCTCTATCAAGACTGATTTGTAAATTAGCAAACAGCTGTAAGATGTTAATACTTAATGAGACAAGGGGCAAACATGAAAACAATTTACAGAATAGGACTTTTAAAAAGATGGTTGCAACTGGGCAATCGACTCGATTAGTGAGGCAGAGGGATGTACGGATATCTCAGACAGACAATAACTCATTGATGAAGTGTTGCTTTATTGTTGCCCATTTTAATTAATCAAAAGTTAGTCAATGAATAAGGTTAAGATTGGGGAAAAGACAATTAAAATATTTCTTCCTCCAAAGCATGTGATGTCAATAAGGAGGTGGCTCAATCGTGGCTACAGTAGCACTCTGATTCTGTTTAAACTTGGCTTTAAGATGCGTTTTGGGCGAACAGATCAGAGGTGGACAGAGAGACACATCATTAAATTGGTGGTGTAAATGACCACCGGGATGCATTATTTTTCGATCACTCGAACCACTTCCCGAGGTGGTCTGGAGCGCATTTGACCGAGTGTCTTTTGTAGTGCTAACGTTAATGTGTCCTGATTCTTCTCCAACAAGGACATAGCAGGGAAATACGTCATCGGTGCTTGACGTGGTGGTTGCTTTGGTGGAAGCGCGCCAACAGTTGAAAAAGTCACTGCTTTTCTAACATGCTTCAACTTTTTCCTTGTCCTGCTCTCTTTAGCAAGTCACTAACTACTTTGTCCTTTCAATCTCAAACGTGCAAATAGTCCGTACATATATATTAGCATGAAACATACAAATAAAAAAAAAACATACATTCAAATCTGGCGCCTCACTGAAGTGTCTGAAACAACAAGTGATGCCCTCTGACCTTTTAGCGGAAAAGATGTAGGCAACACTGAAATCTAAACACAAGTTGTCAGCTTTTGGAAATGCATGAAATGCATGATGCATGACACAAGTGTAAATGGCGATTAGTCTTGCTGTCCGCTTCTGATTCAACTGGCAAAAAAGCATTTTTAACCAAGCCTAAACAGGTTCTCTGTTCTACTAGTGGTCAAAAGAGGAAAATATTTATTCTGATCTGCAGTCCCAAATGATCATCTTGTCTTGCATTTCTTTAGTTTGTTAGTGCATTTAAATTCCTCACATAAAGCCTTGCTGTAGAAACCTTATTGAAATTGTCTCATATAGTTTCCAGTTAATTAAACAAAGGTTTTGCACTGACAAGGATAAAGTAACAGCTCCATAATACAGTATGTCATTAGTATGACGAGGGAGTCTCTGCTATAAAGCTGAATTTAACAACATTATCATTATTATCAGTTAATAATGAAGTTACTCAATCAGTATCAAGCATCCAGTTAGAAATTTTAGAAATAAATGGTCTACTCTTTATGAATAAATTAATAATAAAATCTTGACAATAACTACTTTAGAGCTGAAGAGTACCAGATTTTTCTTTGTGACCCAGAAACCCATTCCTGTTAAATGGCTCCTTATTGACTAATTACAATCCATGACACCATATGCTCAACTAAACTACTTTATTTGTCCTCATTTGCATAAAATCCAGCTTTTTGCAGGATTTTGCACCCGAGGTAAGACATAATGAATTATTCTCAAAGATGGCAGGGTTGGGGAGAGAATTGATGCATGATAATGTAATATTTTGCGTGGCCATATTAAATCAATATATAGATGCCAAATATCAATCTTTGATTACATCATACGAAGATATAAATTTAATATTTTGGTACTGGTATAATAAATGTAAGGAGGTAGTATAGATATCCTTTTAGTCGCTGCATGTAAACAGTGAACAGAGTTTAACATAGTTGGAAGGTTAGATGGACGAAAAATCCCTTCCGAGCATAACCTCTTTGTAGTATTCTTCTTCTGAGTGCTTGTTGGCAGTTGGCACCCGGCTCCTCGTAGCATTATCGCCACCTTATGAACTAGATTGTGGATCATCTGCGCATGTCAGAAACGTGTTTCAGATTAAATTTGCTGGTGCTTGTAAACACCGGGTCGGTTGTGTAAACAGGCGACCGACATTGCTTTTCGTAAAGATTTAATTTGGATAGGAGAGAAGTGTTCCATGTAAAACCACCTTTTGCTTGATAAAGCAACCTCCTACTTCAAAGCAAGCTAAGAAAACAACTCGGTCTATCACCGTCTTCGTTTGCAGAGACCTGAAAGCAGACAACCTAGGATAAAATGTTAAATGCTTACATCCTGACATTTTTTCATAGAAACCCGGAGCTCTAAAGAGACTTTCAGCATAGTGTAAAGTGTTACCTTAACTTGTGTTGGACATCATAACAGTGAATTCATATGCGAGTTGAACTGATCATTATCTCACTTAGGCCCAGTCACTGCTGTCTCGCCTTCTCTATACTATAGACTTACATATTTCCTAGTTCCTTTTTTGTACAAGCCGCATTGTTGAAAATACCGGTAATATTACAGTAGTTTTTACTTGTTTGCATTCAGGTAAGTCGGACTAGACTGAAGTTTTTATGACGTGTTGAGCGGTCTACTCAATGATCCAATTTCCCGACACTGAAGTGAGATAAAAGATTGGAACTTGGATAAAAAAGATGTCAGCATAATTTCAATTAAAAACAAATGAAATAAACCACTTTATATAATATTGCCAGGGTTTCCTCTATGTACATTTAGTAAATTTAGTAATTTAGTACTGGCGCCCCGCCGATAATAAATTATTACCATGGCTGCTTCAGAATTTAGACAGTAAGAGAAAGGTATATTTAACATATACCTTTGAAATAATATATAAATATATACAAATATATAATATATTTGATATTCATGACTTTGTGATTATAACCAAGCTATATCGTGAAATAATGGACCAGATAACCTAAGTTCAACGTTAGCTAACTAATTGGGGCTTATTGTAAATGTCGGGCGAAGTCTAAAGTCTAACAAAGCCAATGTGGTAACTGTGCAAAATCTGTTTGCTATGATGACACGTTAAAACTGTTTGGTATGTTGACACGTTACTTCTTTTTAGCTTTAGTTCAAGCGTGAAATACTTTGCTTGCTGCCAGGCGTTAAATTTCCCCCCGTCATTTCATTAAATTAGATCCCGGTGAAAAATATTACCATAAAAACGTCTGTAAAATAATTCCTGTTTAAAAAAAAAAAATCCATTAAAATATTTCTGATTGCATTTGAGTTTACAAACGACAGAGCCTGACTTGGGGTGTCTTGGGTTGTATTGGCCTGCCCCCTCTGCTTAAAAAAATCCTAGATCCACCAATCCATCAATTGCAATACAGAGAATATAGCAGAATGTTTATAATTGCTGTAATATCAAATAATGACGGGCCCCTAGAGATTTCCATCCTCACATGACGGAGGCACCCGAGGGAAACTCATCTATAAGGCCATAAACCACATCCCCATCTCTGCCTGCAAAGCCATCAAACATTTATTTTAAATCCTGTGACAAATGACCTGTTTCATGAAGAATCAATGCCAGCGCCTGTCAGTCACACACATGGACATACTTCTTGCCCTCTTGTCACAAAAGGTTACCATCAATAACCCTGAGCCTCTGTCGGCGACAACAAATAAGTATTCCTCACACGCACACAAACACACACTCATCTGTCTGACCTTATAACCCAGAAATCATCCTTATAAACTATAGCCTTACAGGTGGGACACACTCAGGTCAGACAGCAGATTGAGGGTATGGCGCTCAGGAGGCTCCAAGGGACTAAGGCTGGCTGGCTGCCAGGATGGAAAAGGTGCTCGCCTCTAGGGAAAGCCAGAGCAGAAATCCCCCTACCTATGGGTCAATACCACCAGAAGCTGCAGGGAGGTTGCTGGGATCACCTTTCCCCTGTCTTTCTCTATCTCTGTGTCATGATAAAGGATTGTCTACAGACACTCACATTGTGCTGAGGGCTACTCTTTCACACCAGGGCCTGAGAACTACAGTGTTTTAAACAGACCATTACCAGATACAGGCTTTTATCTCACAATCGTTTCCAGAGTTCGAACAACAGTTACCAGTTGAAAAATATGCTCAGATCAATGCTAAGGCAGAGGAATTAAAAGCACTTTAATAAGGATATATTTAGCATTTTTTGTTAATACTTTTTATTTAATTTGTTTGAGTGTGAGTTTATTTAATTTAATTATCTTAATCTTACTTAGATTGATGTTTCACACATTTCACAGTCAAAAAAGTATTAGTTAGGGCAATCAAATGCTGTGTTTGATTGTTCTTTAATGAATAGAAAGTGACCTGAATATTTCTTGGTAGAGCAGGGAACAAGGTCCAGATTTATTTCTGCACTTGAGTTTAATTTGAGGCCGGGGAATTCAGAAGAAAAATCCGTCCCTCCTGCTGCGAAGGCACAGCCTCTCATAAACAAACTGCCCGCGATTGCGTCAGAGCTACAGCGAAAGCAGAGGTTGCTAGAAGTAACGTTAATTATCCTTTCAGTATCCACTGGCTGCAGATATACATTAGTCCAGACATAATCTGATCATTATCAAACTATCTGTTCAGTTTGGAGAGATTATCTTTTGTTGTTTGGGAACATTCCATCCTGATCCCTATTATTTGTTGATGGTCCCTTACAGTAACCTGATTCCACTTAAGAGTAAGAAGAATCAGGTTACACTTCCCATAATAGAAAATGTGTAGAGAATGTGAAAGAAAAATACATTTCTGACCTTGATAGTCTTTTAAGATAAAAAACACAGTCTTAAATAATCACAACACATAGTCACACATATTTGTATTTTGTAGTATACAGTTATAGCTCAGTTTACTAGTGCCTTGCTTTATGAGTGTTTTAATTTACGAGCGAAGATTCTTCCAAAAACTTGCCTTGCTTTACGAGCGGTGACTTCATTAACTTTTTTTTTTTTGCTCGTATCACTGATTTTTCCCAATAGGAGCGAGTACCTGTATCTCGTAACAAACTTGTGTGGTATAAGAGTCCTCTGCTTTCCTTATGAGCATCCTGTTTGAGCAAGTCGAACAGGCAAGCGAGGGTTTCCTTTATTCGCCCCAAGACTAGAGCGAAAAACAATGGGATCTCAGGTCAGCCCCCTAGAGTTAGCGTTATACACTCGCAGAGGTAGTATCCACACGCTCTTGTCCGCTTAGGTTTTTGCTTGTGTGCGTTCTTTGGGTTTTTTGTCAATTTTTTGACTTTTCAACAAAGTTAATCTGTTGTGAGCGTATTGCCAAGATGCCCCCCAAGAAGATAGTTGAAAAGGATGGTGCTAAGAAGAAGAAGGAAATGATTACGGTCGAGCCAGAATCTGCCATAAGTGAGGCTAAACAGCCTAAAAGAGAGAAAAACCCGAGATTCAGTTGCCCAATATTCTGATGGAAGGGGACACTCTGCCCAAACAGTAACCCTCCTCCTCTCCATCTCCTCATCACCTCCCTAAAGCCAGCCACGACTCTTCTCAAAGATAAGTGCAGGTTAATTTGTCTTTATTGTTTAGTTTATTTCATTTATTTATGTTTTATATTAGTGATCAGTGTTCTTTGTTACTAAAATTACTTTTATTCTGTATAAATAATATGTGAAATGATTTTTATAAGAATATTTTTGGGATATGGAACGCACTAATGGGATTTCAATTAATTTAAATGGGGAAATTTTTGGTGGTTTCCGATTTTTTTGGTATGCGACCAAGGTTTCAAAACGAATTAAGCTCGCAGACCGAAGTACCACTGTATTAGTACAGAGAGGTGGTGCTTCACATTACATCCTCTGTTATTCACAAGTTTAACACTACAGGACAAGGAGGATGCAGAGAAAGTGGGTAATATGAGGAAAACATACTGCTATTAATTGCTATTGACGCTGGGTCAGCATCACTTTCTTCAGATAACCTACTCTCATCGCTCTCATCATTGCTCAAGTATACACACACACACACACACAATCCATTAGCCAGTTAATGTAGCAGCAGTGAGGCTGAGGTAATGCTCTAACCTTCAGGAGAAGACTTACAAGTTGCAACCTCTTTGATAGCATTATGATATCACTATCCTGCAGTATTTTTTATTACACCACCAGACGAACAGGAGGATATACATGTGGACAGAGAGTCAGGGAGACAGAGGGAGAAAAAACACTGGACTGAGAAAAAGAGAGGCAGGGGGAAAAATATGAATAGACCTGATTTAGATCCATTTGAGAACTAATTGAACATTATTTTGTAATATCAAGGTCTGGGTAAAGGTATTGTGACCTATAAAAATGCAATTCCTACAAAATATCATTTCTATCAGACCTGAATAAGCTCAGGTTTAGCGTTGGCTAGTGGGTTTCTGGTTAATAAGGTAATTAATGATGTGACAAATGAGATGTGGTAAGAGTCAAGGGCTTTCATGACCAGATTTAGTGATAAAAGATCTGGTCTTTTAGTCATACAGCGATTGTCTAATCATAGCTTAACAACTGAAACTTACAGTCATATACTGTAAACACACTATGGAAAATGCCCATAAACCCTAAACAACTCCAACATTAAAATGACCAAATACGTACACTATGTGCAAATATATAGATAAAGTGTGTATACGCCTCAACTGTAGCATGCCCTGCAATTAAACTTAATACCTGAAAGAAGTAAGCAAACCTTTGGCAATGGCCTCAGGAGCATATCGTTATCAAAAACAGTTTTATTAGTTTAAGATGTTTCACACCGATCAGTTATAACATAAAAACTACAAGCCTAATATTATGCATTTCCCTTTCTGCCTCCAAAACAGCTCTAAAATGCGCTGTATGTTTTGCGGAATTGGACCTTTGCTAGGCTTCACTCCCAAAGTGCAAATATAACCCTTGGGGGCCAAGCTGGTTCACCAGATGTCCTTCTTTAGGCCCCTTTGAAAAACACAACCCACTGCAGATCTAGAAGCAGACCCAGGAAGAACAGCAGTTCACTTACTGTTATATAAATGCCCCCTAGTAAAGGGTACCGCTGTAGAGAGAATGGCGGATCGGTGTAAGTGAACTGAGGAAATCAAGTTCTGGTATGTCATATCGACTGTTTAGCATCACAGCTGTTTCTGGATAGCAATCTGAGGGTAGGCTAATGTTAGCATCTCTGCCCAGCTTTTTATTGGATTTGATACCTCCAGCCAAATTCTGCTGCTTTTCTTAATTTTAATTTCTGCCCTTGAGGGCAGTACGATTTGCCTAAGACAAATATACAATATTCACAAGTATATTGTAGTACATATTTACTGTAGTAACCCCAGTAAATATGGCTTTGAAGATGTTGATTAAGGATAGATCGATACTGCTGCTAGTATAAACATTGATACTGGACATGTGTCGTTGTACTCCAGTACTACCAAACCTGATATTACTTTATGGAAACGATACTATTAACAGCAATATAACATTCATATCTGTCAGTAAAGTAGGTAGGCAGCGGAGGATCAATGTCAGCAGTGTGGAGATGTATGTAAAGGATGATGGAAAATGTAAAACAGATTACATACTAGGACTGCAAAGTATTAAGAGGATTTGTGAAAAATAGCAAGGTGTTGTTGTGAGTTCAAGGTGTATGCAAACGCCGATAGCATTAAAATCACAAATCAAAATCGCAAAGCCTAAGTTCCCGCCTGATGCAACATGTCTGGTGGGTTTGAGTTAGCTCACCAATGTGGTAGAGGCCAATCCAGTCGGTGGCATCCACTTCCTCCTTGATGTCCCAGGAGATGACCAGGTGGCTGTGGCCCAGAGTCAGCTGGTACGTAGATGCTGTGAGTGATGAGCGACTGTCTGACGTCACCAGGTCGGTGTCGCTGTTGGCCCGTTGGAGCCCCAGCCCTGTCACTTCTGGTTGATTCTCTGATGGCATGACGGAGGAGGAAGATGACGTGCTGGAGGCTCCTAAAGTACCCTGCACCGACAGGCTACGGAGGTTTTCGGGACCAATCGTGTACGGCCGGGTGTGCGGGGTGCGCCGACGCACCGCCAGCAGGTGATCTCGGGCGCTGCCGTTGGTCGATGATGAGGATGATGGGGACGAAGAAGAGGAGGAGGCAGTGGCTGCCATTGCCATGGTTACTGCAGAGGAGGCGGAAAGGGGGGGAGACAAGAAGTGTGGAGGGGAGGAGGTGAGTCGGGAGGGGTGATAGTGGTGCTGATGGTGTTGGGAGTGGGGATGTGGATGGTGGTGGTGGTGATGTCGGTGGTGGTGGTGGGGGGAAGAAGGGGCAGAGGATGTGGTGGATGACTGGGGGCGGGGACGAGGGGAGAGGACAGCCGTTGCAAGGGAGGGACGAATGGTGGAGGCCAGATGGGCGGGCCGAAGAGAGAACAGGAAAGGAGAGGGATGTTAGGGAAGTGGAAAAAAGAAGGTGAAGTCCAGACCGTTTAGCTAAAGAGCTCCACCATGTGATGAATGGTCAAAAAGAGATTGGCTGGCAAGATGAAATGAATAAAATAGCCTTTGGGGCGTTCTGTTGAGAACGGTACCTCAAGATTCCCACAATCCACTAGTCGTTATCTCAGTTAATATGAAGCAGAGGGAATCATAGTCCTTCTTCATTTGCCTTTTTCTCTCTCTTTGCATGTATCCCTCCTTCCTAGTGTGAATATCACTGTTTTTTTATCCCGCACCCTTTGACACCCGGTCATTTTGACAAACGTGTCAACAGCTGAGCAATGCCTTCAATTGTACACTAGAGCATTCTACAAATTCTTCTCCTGCCCATCATGAAAAATAGAAGTGATGAAGATGGGAGATGTGCAGGGAAGGAATTAGGGAAGTGATCGATGCAGGAATCCTGCTGCCGGTCTCTCTTTCAGGAGGAGGGGCTGATGGCGAAGTGTTCCTATGATCCACAGAGAGAGGGGATGGAGGGAGGTTGTACACCTATAGGAGCTGAGATAGAGATAAACGGAGGAGGGAGGGGAAAGAGCAGGACAAGAAGAAGGATGGTAGTCAGTATTTTGTGACCAACAGGGCAAAGTGTTTCTTCTATATTTATTATGATATCATTTCACATAAACGGTAATGCTAAAAAAAAAATTCAAAATACCAAGAAAAACACAGACACCTTTGATTTGTCATGGTACTTCAATAATAGTTCCGTTTATTTCAAATGTCCAACTCGGACATGACAACGTGTGTAAGGCTTGTGTAACACTGTATGGAGTTATTAAGGAATACTATCACCTTGCAACACACCACAGTTACTGGTCGTTCTACTCTATTATCCTCATCTTTCACCTGAGCTCAGCCATTATTACCTGCTTCACGGTCTGGGGCATCAATTGATATCAGCTGTGCTTATTCAGACAGCCAGATCTGTTCAATCATGGTAGTTCACGATCAGCTGCTGTCCTTTTAAATATAATTCTCCCCATTCATCTATTTAATCTAGTTTTTCATACTGCTAGTCCTCACAGATACAGGCTCACCATCCATCAGCCTCAGCAGAGTTATCAACTACCAACAATATCCAGACTCCAGTTCTGCTCAGGGCAGATACCCGTCAATCACAATCTCCCTAAAGAGTTGAGCACCGGAGACTTTCTAATAGACTAATTGTCACATCATCTGTTGTAATAAATAATTCCCGTATTTTTATTCTCTGACTCTCCCGTTAGAAATGTTTTATTCAAACTCATACTGTAAAGTAAACACAGTCAATGGTTCACTCACTGCTCACACTGTTCGTGTAAAACAGAGCAATAAGATCCTGACTGTTCTGGCTTTGCAACTCAAAGTCGACATTTTATGTTAGCCACACAATGAAGCTATTAAAATGTCCCCAGCAGAAAGATATATAACCAAAGAAACAATCCAAATCCAAACAATCCATTTTGTATCAGCCTTTCAAATCACAGATTCGGTCCCTTTTTCATATCTTCCTTACATTTTCTGTCTCTCGTTATCCAACACACACGCACTTTGGTTGCCATGTTGACAGTTGATTACGCAAAACCACGTCTGAGCTTCCTCCACTCCCCCTCCCACTTATTCTCTCCCTCTTTCTTGCCAATATGAGACTGAATGAATGCAGACTGACATGCACAACAGTGCATCCCATCTGTAATGCTTCTAAATTAGCTGTGCAATGTGTTTCTGATGAGGAAGGAAAGAGACGTATACAGGAAACTGCAGAGAGACAGAGGATGGGGGGGGCGGAGACAAATACATTATTGTCGAAGACGAGAAAGAAAAAGATATGACGGGTGTATTACGGACGATTTTTAAATGCTGAAATGACAAATAAAACAAAGGAGCTCAAATAAATCTTGTGATTTGTATTTTTATTGTTTTACCTTTTATTTTGCATTGTACATTCTAGAATCCATCAATCGTTTTTTTCAACATAAACAATATGTACATACATACATATAATAACAGCTTTTTGTTGTTATATCAATTTAATGAAAAATATACACTTATCAGCGTTTACATTAGGGCTGGGCGATTCTAGCTGATATGAGAATCGCAATATTTTTTGATAAGAATTTATATCAGTTTTATCTCTATGATTTTACTATTCAGTTTCATCACAATGCACTTTTTTATGCCACAAGAAATTGAAAAGCACCATGCGCTCTGTGTGTGACCAAGTTAGAGGCCACTAAACGATTGAGTCCCAGCAGCTCCACTTCACACGTTAGCTACGAGAGAAAGATGAGTAGCCTTTATGGAACAATGAAGAAATAAAGTAGGAGAGTGACCTGAAAAAGTAGTTTGGAAGTGATAAACACAGCTCTCACAGACAGACAGACAGACAGACAGACAGACATGTATAGTATCTTATGGAGCACGCATTTCGGAAGCAATTGGCTGCAGGAGCAGTTTCAGCTGCTACGTACTGTATTTTAGAATAACATTATGTAATTGATACAATTACAGCTCATTAATGGATTTGTAGACATTTACAACACAATGTTGCTTACAGTTTTATAAAAATTGAATGTCTGAATATGGTCACACTGTAAATATGAAATATACACACCATAGGGGTGTATATTTTATTGTAACAACCATTACTACTCTACTGCTACTAATTCTACTAGCCACTACTTACATCACTCCCACTAACACTTTTTCTATACCACCATCTCTACTACTAGTAGTAATGAATACTATCAATACTATACCGTATAGTAACAATTTCACTAATACTAGTACTACTAATTACTACAACTACCACTACTAATTCTATTGCTATTGGCACTTAAAATAATGATTCAATTATTTAAAATGTCTATCATTTCAACACTTTGACAGACAACTCTAAAAATTTGTCTCCGAGGATATAAATGCCCCAAATACTAGAAAAACTTCTTCTTATAAGGAAAGAAACTTAAATCATAGCCGAATACCAGGGTGACATGAAAATCACAGATGTTCAAATGTTTCTAAAAATGTATAAACATGCAAAATGAAGAATGTAGAGACTAAAAATAAAGTAAATTAAAATTTTTACTAATTCTACTAACCTTTTTTGTTCATCTACCCATGATGCTCTGCTGATTAAACCTTAGTTTATACAGCAGCTCAGTAAATATGACATTCTTTGACAGCACTGTAGTCATATATTAATTCCCCCGGATCGCAGGACAGATTACAGTTTCTCGGTATACTGTACTGTTTTACAGTGCAGGCAGTTTAAAGCCATGTGTGCCCAGTGCACCCACACTCACCCAAACACGTCCAAGCTCTTTAAGTCATAGTGAATGCCCGCTTTGTACTACCAATCAAAACACAGTCATACACTAGCTCCTCCTCAGGAAACCTTCTAAAAAAACTCCATCCAGACAGCCCCAAAACTAAAACACCCTGCTGCACAAACACACTGTGCTGCCTCGCTTATCTTAAAACTAATCAGAAACACACACACACACACACAGTGGCATGGGAAGCTATTGGGAGGTAAGTGTCCTTGATCCATCAGCAGGATTAAAACAGAATGGGGGTGATTTGCTGTTGACAGAATGCTTCTTTAATCCTCTGCATCGCCACTCGGCTTCAATCTGCAGCTGGAGTCCTGTCTACCCAGATGTCCGTGTAAGATTTCCATCCAGCTGTGAAATTAATTTGAACTCCACTGACTAATCATTGTGTCTATGAAATGTCAAAAAAAAAAAGGGGGGGGGGGGGGGGGGGGGGGGGGGAAGGGTCTCAAGCGAACTTTGCAATTTTTAATTTTTTTTTTTAATTTCAACTAGCACATGGACTTTCATTTCAATCAATTTACCGATAATTCGGCTAATTGTGATAACTAAATTGTTGCTGCATGTTTATTCTACATGTTGTCACTATTGTTTTGGGGATCTTTATCTAATATAATTTTCAACTATTTTTACAATCCTTCTCTTTTGGATAACTTATTTCTTTGTGTATTATGTACAGACAGCACAAACCTGTTCTGGCATGGTCATTGGAAATCTCTGTTGAATGTCAATAGACAAAGTTCTTGACCACAGTGAAGTCAGTTTTATTTATACGCTCAATCTCAACAAGCGTTATCTCATGACATTTTCCAAGAGGGCAGGGGTAGACAATATCTGTTATTAGACAGAGACCAAAAGTCCCCCCATGGAAGCATTTGGTGACAAATCTTTGAAATCTGGGAGGGAATGCAGTCTCCTTGGTTGAGTGAGGAAGACATAAGGGAGAGAAGGTGGCTAGAAAAAACGATACATGTAAAGCAACAACAATAAAAACTACAACCTTAGAAACAATTTATCTGATAATAGAACTACTCTCGATGGCATTGCCTTGGACTCCAGCATCATTGTCAGGAAACTGGTAGTTATCTTTGATCAGGATATTTCCTTTGACTCCCAAATAAAACAGATTTGTAGGACTGACTATCTGCATAATATTTCTAAAATAAGGCACATTCTGTCGCAAAAAGACAAAGAAAAATCATTCATGCACTTGTTACTTCCAGGCAGAATTGCTGCAATGCCCTACTAGCTGGCGGTCCCTATAAGTCCCTGAAGCCCCTCCAGCTGATCCCAAATGCTGCTGCACATGTGTTGACCAGAACCAGGTTAAGAGAACACATCTCTCCCATATTAGCTTCCCTGCATTGGCTCCCGGTAAAATCTAGAATTCAAATTCAAAATCCTTTTGCTCACTTATAAAAGCCCTTGACCGTCAGGCACCAACGTATCTGAAGGAGCTCATAGTTCCATATTGTCCAACCAGAACACTGCGCTCCCAGCATGCAGGGTTACTTGTAGTCTCTAGAGTCTCCAGAAGTAGAATGGGAGCCAGAGCCTTCAGATGTCAGGCTCCTCTCCTGTGGAACTATCTCCCAATCTTGGTTCCAAAACTTCTCTGTATTTAAGAGTAGCTTGGAAACCTTCCTCTATGATAACGTTTCAAATTAAGGCTAGCATAAGCTAGCTCTTAGCTATGCTGCTATAGGTTTAGACTACTGGGGGATCTCCAATGATGCGCTGAGCTTCTCTCTATTTCTCCCTCACTCTCCCTCTTTATACATCCCTCTCACCTTCATGCATGTCACTGGATTATTGCATGTTACTAACTTGACTTCTTCCCTGGAGGCTTTTAACCCTGCAAGGTCACATGGTTGGTGACTGCATCTGCGGACACTGATTACAAGATGATCATGATGATTACAATTATCATTACTATTATAGTATTTTCCTATGAGCTTTTGCTAAATGTTATATTATTATTATTGTTATTACCGACTCTGTAGAAGTGAGAGAAAGTGTATTGCCATAGCTGTAAGAGGCCCCGGGTTAAATCCCCGGCATCTCCACTTGATGTTTTAGGGGATGCTGTATCTCAGTGATTTGGGCGGCCGTCTCCTATTCAGAAGATCGGAAGGCAGCCAGTTCATGTCCCACCAGGGTCCCCCTGTTTTAGTATCCTTGAGCAAGACCTTGAAACCCTAGCTCCCCGGTGCTTCGTAGGGGCAGCCCACTGCTCCCTCAGGGATGGGTCAAATGCATACGGAGAAATAATTTCACTATGTTTCACTGTGTATGGCTGTATTTGATCAATAAACGATTTTTTCTTCTTCTGATATCAAGGCCTCTCTCTCTCTCTTCAAACCCAACCGGTCATGGCAGGAGGCTTGAGTCTTTGTTCTGCTTGAGGTTTCTGCCCGTTAAAAGGCAACTTTTTCTCTCTCAACTATCGCCAAGTGCTTGCTCACAGAGGCATTTCTTGGGTCTCTGTAATGTAATTACATAAAGAATTCGGTTTGGACCTGCTTTTTCTGGAACGCATCCTGAGAGAACAGTTGTTGTGAATTGGCACTATTTAAATAAAGATTGATTGATTGAATAACTACTTAATAATGGAAATACTGTAGTATAGACTGAGAACTTCTGTGATCTGTTAGCCTACATACCAGTAAGCAGTTTACAGGTTTCCAAATCCAAAATAGAGTCCAACAAATGCGCAGGGGTTAAAACGATGGGAGCTGTCCTATCATACAAACAATCCAAAAATCCGAAAAGCAGAGACATCAAAAAATTCATCAAATATCAAAACCAGAAAATCAAAACGAAACATACTAAGAAATTAGTCAGTGGAGACACAAGGAAAAGGCTGGAACGTGTGAAACGTCCACAACGTACTGGTAGAGGACAGGGGAGCGCAGACTATTTACACTGAGGATAACGAGACAATGAGACACAGCTGGAGAGGGGGACACAGGTGAACATGATTAACAATCACACATGAGGAGAACAGAATAACGGGACAGACGGGGAGGGAAAAAGAGCACAAGTGAAACACACAAATACTACACTAAGAACAAATAATGACATGAAGAACAATAAACAGATGAACAAGATTAAAAAGGCAAAACATAGAGGAAACTCGACAGGAAGTGTTTAACTAACGAAACAACATATATTACACTTTAAAAAGAATAAAGCCGGAATACAGACCAGAAAGATGACAATAACCTTTCACAATAGGAGAATCAATACTAAATGAACACAGAGTCATGACACTAAAAATCTTATGTTGCCCTTCTCTTGAGGGGTATCTACTTCTCTCCCTCTTTCTTCCCCTCCCTTGTCTGTGTGCCTCTGGCTGTGGCTGCACCTGTATCCAATCTCCAATCAACCCTGGTTTCTACCGCCGCTCCCCGCCAAATCCTCCATCAACCTTCATGGTAGATTTCTCTTTGGTTCACTATAGAAATATTTCTTGTATATGTTTTTGAAATTCGATAACCTTATTTTCTCCACATGTCTTATATAACTCGGTGTGCAGACCTGCCAGCCTCACTTGTCATAATCAGTCTACCTGCTAGCCACCTGTCCCGCCTCTGTACAATTCAAGAATACATCCCCCTTGTCCCACCTTTCTGCGTCCTGTAAATAACTTTAAAGAGAGATAACTTGGAGAGACCCAGCGTTTAAAGTTTTTATATTCCATATATCGAATGGAATATATATCCTCCATGTTTGGGTGTGTTCTCCCCAGGTCCTACTGCTTCCTCCCAGCGTTGAAAAGCAGCCCCAAAACATACAATATAGGTGGATTAGTGACTCTAAAATCGACTTAGGTGTGAATAAGAGTGTGAATGTTTTTTGTCTCTGTGTCGCCCCTGTGATGAACTGGCGACTTGTCTTGGGTTTACCCCACCTCACGCCAAATGTCAGCTGGGATTGCAACCCCCAACCGGATATACGGTTACAGAGAAAACCAAATGAAAAAAATGTTTCATGACTCCGAGTTTTGATCTTGGTTTCAGTCCTTCTTTAACAAAAAAGTCAAAGAAATCTCCAAGAAGACCAACAACAAATAAGACTAACAGAGATGAAGGACCATTTAGATGATAAATTATAGTCCACTAAACACAACGGTCTAAAACAGGATCTAGATTTTACTGCTTTTCTGATTTTTGCTACTTTTTCATTCCATATAACCACATCTTTTGTAACAGTTATAATTATTCTATACGCTGCTATTTATTTTAATTTTATGAGTGTTTTGGGCCAACATACCATTTGCTTCAGTGTGTCTACACCCTCACTAGGCTGTTGCCCTATATGCAAGTAGAATAATCTCATTGGTTATCCCAACTACAAAAGGCCCTTCCTCTCATTATGATCTGATCTTCCTGATATGTGTTTTATAGGATGCATTAACACACTATGACAAAAAATGGCATTTTGGATTTTTAAGAAGAGTGCATTGGAGTTTTCTTGTGATATTCCCATTCTCACGCAATATATGTCTCTAAACTCCTCTAACAAAGACATTATGAGCCCAGGAAGTTTTTCTTTCATTGGATTTTTATCTGAACTAAGGGTAAAAAAAATAAAATAAAATTGACCCAAAAAAAAAATCTGCATCCAATATCCAAGTTTTTCAGTTTTTTTCATTTAGGAATAAGTATTTCAATTGTGTATACAAAATCAGAAGTTTTGATGAAATGTGTTTGAATTACAAACATGGAAAGTGCACAATTCAAAACAGTGTGAGTGTTACACTTTATATAACATCATTTCATTATTGATGATGATGTAATAATATTTGTATGAAATAGTAATTTTTTAATGTGGAGGTTGAGCTTTTTCGAACAATGTATTAATATCATCATATGTTTCGTATAGTTAATCAGAATGTGTGTAGTAACTTATGTATAACAACTAAACAAAATTAGTGCATTCATAAAAATAGATGCCCAAAAACTACCATTAATCAGAACTACTATTTTTATTGTTAAAAATGTATGTTTTGATTATATTTCTCGTATCAATATATTATTATATTATATATAATAGTTCAGCCAAGATTGTTCAGGGTCTTATTTGGACTTGGACTGGAGAAACTTCGTATTGAATTTAATTCTGAAGAGTCCAATCTGAGTGTAAAATCTGTTTATCTGTGAGCTGATGTAAATATTGTGTTTGACATCGATAACTTGTGTAGGATCAGTCCCAACAAAATTTTACATTTAAGGTGAACCTTGGTGGCTGAGCTATTTATTTATCGTCCCTTTTTACTCCTAACCACACCCACTGTCCTCTATACTCCGTCTCACACATACTCCTTTAGATGACCTTTGACCTTAGTCAGCCATGGCATTAAAGCAAAAAATTCCTCATTAGGCACGCGCATAATAATCTTCACCTCTCACCAGCCGCTCCACACGCAACGTCTTTAAGTGCCAAACACCAAATGACATCAAGTTTATCCGGAACAATCTCAAGTTATATCTCAATGGACGTAAATTGTGAAAAGGATAATTACACTTTGAGCAATGAGCAATGACTCTATGACCGGATAATCATTTGAAGAGGATGGAGGTCGTAGTATGTAATGGTGTAGGGGGAAGAGCTTACACGTCGTATACCATATTCGCACTGGACATGCATTCCCTGAAGACCTCGTGTGATTTAGAAATGACACTCCCAGGTCTGTGTTTCATGCAGTGCGTTCGCGTGGGATAACGAAATTCTGTATTTCACTTGAATTTAATGACATTACCCCAAAGGATATTAAGCCACGGTTCAGCATAACACCAGCTGCCGCAACCAGGTCAGCTGTCAGCGCCTAGAGTTGCGTCTGGTCTGTCCCAGACGCACCTCAAATCGCTGAAGTTCCCATTTGCACAGTATTAAAATGATCACCTGACCTCTGTTTGGTGAAATATGGTATATCACTTGTGGTGGAATTTTTACTTTACAAAATGCAGGCATGGCACATTTGCACTGGATTAATATCACAGATGTCCTCTCTAATTATTACAAATTAACTAAGGTCCCCAGGTAATACTAGTCCCAAGCCTAAGATGGCAAAAGGCAATGGATTTTGGTTCCCTGTTCTGTCCAATAGATAAGTGTTTTTCTTTTTCTTCTGTGTTTATTTGTTACTAGTATCACATACGAGCAGTCGTTACGACTCCGTTACTTTATTCAGAAGGTTTGCTTTGTTTGACAATGTGCAGTTTGTAAGCAGACTAAACCAGATGAAGTGCAACAATGTGTCAATAACCCCCCAGTTTGAAAGTTGCACTGAGGTGGTGCCACCATCGCAATTTGACTCTTGTCAAAATCGCTCAGATCCTTAAGTATTTTTCCTACTTCTAACACATCGACTTGGAGAATAAAATGTTCACTTGTTGCCTAATAAATCCCACCCACTGAAAGGTGCTACTTTAACAAGATAATCAATACTACTAATTTTACTTGTCGTCACAATGTTATGGCTGATCATTGTAATAGTGATATTGAAATATTTTCTAGTGATGCATTATATGTCAGAATGGCTAAATGTATCATTTTTCTTGGAGACCAGAAGATTTTTACAAAATACATTTTGGAGCAGCATCAAATCGTTTCTGTAATTTCATTAGCGAGTATATGAAAGGTCTCTGGGCATCCGTACCTGATGTCTTGAAACGTGCTCTGTGAGATTCAGAGAATCCTTCATCTTGAAGAAGCTTCAAGTATGCTGGTTATTTATAAATGGTGAGACTTTGTGACTAAATATACACAACTCAGTGAAAACAGACCCATACACTGACATCAATACGCTGCCAACCAGCCATGATAGTGCTGCATGCAGAGGCTTGTGCCCTGGAAGTACAGCACGTCAGACCCAAACCTCCATTTGATATGGTAATCCTTCAATGCATGGTAAGTCAAAGAAATTAAGAAATTAAAAAATCTATTGGCTGGAAAGGACTAGCAGTTAGTCTAAAACTTTTCACTCAAACCAAAATATTGTTAATATTCTCCTAGCTAGGGTAGTACTTGGGCTATGTGCCTGTATGGAAAATGATCCTTTACTGAATTATGCAAGTGTCAGAGCTTAAAAGTAATACTAGGACAGATTAATATGCTGAGAAGAAAACTGTGTGAGCCTAATTAAATCACAAAGTGGAGCTGGCTGACTCAGTCCCTCAAGAGATGTCAAAAATATGCCCTATTTGCCCAAATAACATTGTGATGGTACACTTCTCTGCGGGCAGACAGAGTAACAGCCTGATACGTGGGCAAGGTATAAGCAGAGCCAAAATGCTTTTTCTTCCGTTACCTTACAGGACCTCTGGTAGGTGTCTAATGATCTGAAATTTAGAGTCTAGTAAGTTCGATTTACTATATATCTGGAGAAGGTTTACATACGTGCACACTCTTTTGATAGGACCACTGTTACACACACACACACACATTCACAGACGGTCCTGAAATAGCTGTAGCGTGATTGGAGAACAATGAAACAGTCCTGTCAGAGGCAACAGCTTCCTGTCCCCAACACACCCCCATCACATTCCTCTGTACCAGTTAAGAGAGTGTTTTCCTTTCAGTGGGTTCTTGTGCTCACAAAATGCCCAAACCAACATGACCGAATTGACTGAGCTCCACCAACTGTGATCTTAAAGGAAAACTACTGGTTGGGGGTTAAAGAAAGGATTACATGTTGAGGGTTATGCCTGGGTTAAAAGTTAAAGGAATAGACATTCTGGCAAATATGCTATCGTCTGCAAGCTAAATAGGAAGCTAGACACAGCATCCCGTTCAGCTCAGTGGAGACTCCAAGAAATCACAGGTCCAGGCACCTAAACCACAGTCCAACCACAAATTCTCTACTTCACACTTTTGTTTTTCAGAGTAAAAGAAAAGTGAAAGTACAAATATGAGCTTTAAAGTTCTAGTTGGAAGATTTTGTTACCTCCTGACAGAGTCGGACTAACTGCTGCTGGCTTTTTCAAGGCTCTTTGCTAAGCTATGCTAAATGACAGGAGGTTGGTTCATTTTTAACAGCCAAACTTGTGTCGAGGATTGTAAGGATTTTGCCTCAATCTATAATTGTACTTAGGTTAACAAGTCATACATTAGCCATACATAATGGTCTTTCTGAACTGGGTAACATGCTATTACACAACATGTTGTGTTCCTCCATTTACTGATATCAATACCTATCCCCATTTTTTAAAAAGTATAATAACTCAGAAAATATAAAAATTGTAACACATAGATGGAAAAATTACCTTAAATAGCTTTGATTTCAAGTAGCTTATGCTGTTTCCATGACACCATCTTGTTTTTCTAGAAAACCCCACTGCAACATGTCACATTACTTTATACGAGGTTGTGCTTTGTGTATTGTCCCTGGAAAATGTATATGAGACAAACAAATCTCAACAAAAAGCACATTTTTCAAATTGTCGAGACTATTATAGTATTAACCGGCTCCAACCAGCTTAAAACAAACAAACAGAGCCCAACTTAAGAGAAAAACATTACGGACCACAATGGTGCCGTGATAAAATAAAATCTGTATTAAATTTAAAACAATTTGAGACGTCACATACATTTAAGAATGCAAACATTAAAAATAGGAAATACGATTTTGCTGATATTTTAGGCAAGCAAATAGCACCTATCTGCATTGTGGGAAAAGTAAGGGAGAATAAATTAGAGATAGTGCTCAACAAGGAAAAGGAAATCTGGCCTCTGTTGCTACGGTTTTCATCACTTTTTTAAAATCCAAATAATAGCCCAAAATTATGTGAGTTCAATACAAAACCTGTGTACAACATGTTGAAATGCTTACATTTATACAGTTATTAGCCATTACATTAAAACCACCTCTGTGCTCTGTTCTGACACTAAACCTTTTCAGTCATTTGGGCTACAGTGGTTCTTCTGTGGGATCAGGCGACACCGGCTAGCCTTCACTCCCTATGTGCATCTGTCATGGTTGAAGAATTGTTTATGTTTCACTTTATTTTGAATGGCTGTTGCTTTAGTTTTCATCATTGCTTCTTGGTTTAATTTGTTGTTAATTCATCATGGGTCTGTTATTGTTCTAATATTTTTTTTGTTGGAATATATATGTTTGTGACGTGTTTGAAGTTTTATTTTGAAGGTTTAGTTCTGTTTTTAGGTTCAGTAACTTTCTCCTACCCCTGTTTTCTGGTTGACTTGTCATGTTTCTTGTTCTGTCACCTGTTAAAGTTCCATTTGTTTCATTGTACTCCCATTCTGTTCCTCCCCTCCATTTTGTGTCTCTGTGATTCCGTGTGTGAGTATGTCTCCTCCCTGATTGTTTGAATCATCTCACCTGTTCCCAATTGTGTTTGCTCCTGAGTGTTTTTAAGTTAGTGTCTCACTGGATTTGGTGTCAGTTCGTTGCATGTTCTTCCGTGTCCCTTGACCTCTCGTGTCTCAAGCCCTTGCGTAAGTTTGATACAATGCCTTGTATTTTGGCCTTTTGGACAGAGTTTTGTTCTTATCTTTTTTAGATTAATTTTGTTGTTGGACATTTTGTGTTTTTTGTTAACTTTTGGTTAATTAAATTTCTATCACTGATGGCACTCCGGCCTCCTATTAACTGCATTTTGGTTCCTACTTTGAACTGCACATAACAACTTCAATGAGGCTTGAGTCGATGACTCTGTCACTGGTTCACCAGTTGTCCATCTTTAGACCACTTTGGTAAATACTAACCTGACCGTAAAACACCAAAAAAACCCACCTGCTGTGTTAGAGATGCTCCGACCCAGCCTACCCATTTTAATTTGGCTCTTGTTAAAGTCCTTTTATCTTTACGCTTGCCCATTTATGCTGCTTCCAACAAGGACAAAATGTCAACATGCTGCTTAATATATACCACTCACTGGCAGGTGCCATTGATTGAGCTAATGAATGTTTTTCTGACATTGGCTATAATGTTATGACTGATTATGGAACTTATTAGTGTACATAATACAGCTGGCTGTTTTATCACATAGAAAATTTAAAAAGGGATTATCAGTTGAAGATTGGGGAGTTTAGAACAGAACAGAATTATGGGACAGAATCCACTGATAATCAAAGTTGTTTCAGATATCAGGTCAATAGCACCTTTGGTCAAAAATTCGGTTAATACACTTGAGAATGTTCAATGTATTGGGGTGCCATGCCAATGCAGCAGAGTGGTGTTGAAACCTACTTCAACTGTTCCCAATCTCTGTTTAAGCATATCTTAGCGAGACGCTGGATCCCTACAAGTTAAGAAGAAAAAATATATACCTTCATTTTTCACATTTGCAAAATTAATCTGTCACCCATACAACTGAAAACAGAAGTATGCAAAATCAACTAAATGGATTTCTGTGGAAAAATTAGTTTTGGGCAACTACACTTTCTTAACCCTACTGGGAGGGAGTTTTTCCATATTTTCTTAATTTCTCAAATAATGCATGGTGTTTGCTGAAATAAAACCAGACCTAGTTTGTGTGGGTGGGTGAAGGCAGATCTCCAGCCAAAAAAATCTGAAGCCTTCATATTTTAATAACACAGCTCCATGCGTCCTTCATACATTAACAGGATGCCAGTAAGGAAGCAGCGAAAAAGGTTTGTTTTGTATACCTGAGTTAAATGATTAAAAATTAAAAATTACCATAACCATATAATGTTTAACGTAAGTAAGCATTAAAGCTTTAATGAATTTAAGGGGCTAGGGCTATTAACGTGATAACATTTCAGACTGTAACCTTTTTCAAAACACCATTTCCATCCCTGTGAAAAATGTTAACATGTAATTCTCACAAAACCATTTCATTACGTTATTTTGTTATCAGCGTAGACTGTTGTGTATGCAGACACGCTGTTATCTGCCGGGTTAAAAAGTTAGTCGTTTTCTTTGCTCTTATTTGTTTTTTTTTCTATTTAAAGCACTTTAAATTACCTTAGTGTAAAAAATGTGCTATATAAATGCATTAGCTTGCTTGCTCTTATGAATTACTAATAATTCATAACTCTTTAAACACACAGAATTGTCATATAATCAGACCATCGCTGATGCATGTGCTCTACTGCTAATCCAATATAGATCTTCTTCATCCTACCTCTATTCCCTTCCACAGAGACACATCCAGGCTAGTATTACGTTGTTCAGTCTGTTTTTAGTGATAAACACCAATTTGCAAGTGAAAGACTAGTGCATAGCCACATCCTCACTGTTAACCACAGATGCCCTGACAAATGTGACCTCAGCCCACACTGTAGTTTATTATATACACATCCTAATTAGGTCCAGTTCCAACATAACACTATTAAGGAGGAAATGGGTGATGAGCTGTCCTGTTATTATGGGATTTATGATTGTTTGAGCTCATCTGGTCTGATATGCATTCTCTTGGCTGTGGGGGTAAGCCCCCGACCCACGCACACACACACACACACAGTGCCCCCCAGGCCTGTTTTTGACAGGAACACATGGTGATTCAACAAGATTTGGGTTATGTTGCTCTTGCTTCAAAGGCTTTTTTTGTCACTATTGCTGCAAGTGAAACAAATCGAATAATGACTTCATCAACTCAGATCAGCAGCCCAGTCGGAAACGGATCTCGCCGAACGTTAGACAGATCGATGCGCGAAAACATACGCATTCTTTGCACCAATCAATCTGCGTGTGCAATTCAAGGCTTGATTTTGAGCAATCATTCTGACACATCCTTTACCTTTCGATTATAACCGCGTCTGCATGCCAAACAGATCCCAGAAGAAGTCGATTAATCATGGACGACGGAGCTCCATACGGCCCGGGCACCCACCGACCCCTCGTCGGCTTCCAAGCGGCATCGGAGGCTCTTCGGCGAGGGTGCAGAGCTGCTGACTCCCGGTAATCCTCTGATCGAAGCGGAGCACCCTTCTGGAAATCTCCTTTGTCGTCTTTTCTAAATCATGGCTAAAATCCGTTTCGCTCCGTCCGTGACTCCTCCGTGATGTTGGCAGACTGAAGAGACCAAGGCGTTCATATCTTATTTATTTGGCTGGGTCCTCACATCCGCCTCCCGGTTTCCGCTGCTTCACCTCCTCATTCTCGCTCTGCTGACGATCCTCCATCCTCACATGAAATCAACTCCTTCCAGTCACAATAACGTCATATTTCGGTTGTACGTGCTGAAGGGAACTTCAGTGAAGCTAGGCCCTGTCGTACCAGTCCACGTTGATGGAGCTCAGCATCAAAATAACCGATCTAACACCTCCCAGTGGGAGGAGGTCTCACCCGGCACAGCTCACACACACAACTCACACTTTTATAATAGCCATCATTCTGTTTATTTTTTATAACACCTGTCCGGAAACCAGACAAATATTACAAATACACTAAATAGCAAGAAAAATATTATGTGACTATAAAATATAGATGGATATTTATATAGATATATTTTATATTCATATATTTTCCTTGCTATTTTGTGTATTTGTATGATTTGATTATTATCATATAGTGTATCTGTTAGAATTACTTACAAATTGTATTAATAATCTATCCTCCATCAAATGTTACACAGTACACACATACATACAGTAAAAGTCAGGTAATTTATCCCTGCAATAGACCCATCCCCGAGGGAGCAGTGGGCGGCCCCTGTGAAGCGCCAGGGGAACTGAAGTTTCAGGGTCTTGCTCAAGGACCCACAGCATGTTGCGTCAGGGGCTTGATTGAGGGACAACTCATATATTACAATATTATCATTCTCAACACAGAGAAATAAACAGTGTGCAATGTGTGGCTGTACCAGCACAGCCTCCTACCAATGTTTGTGGTTGCTGACAGTGTACAACATACCATTAACATCAGTAGATGGAATGGAGAGGGAAAGAGTATAGATAAACACCTACGGATGTGGATGGGAGTCCAACCTAGCTTAAACTCAATTGGCCTCTACATAAGGTCTGGCCAGCTGCTGCTACCCCTGACCTCACTGTTGGAGTTCAAGGTTGCCAAGTGCAGGCTCACCATAACCTACCGTGACTCCAAAGACAAATATGTCAGAGAAGCTAACATTACAGTGAGGTCTGGTTATAAAATGGGCAGCCAGTACCACTATACAAGAAGCAGAGTGCTCTTTCAGGACAAGGGATATAGTTGAAATGTCTTGCATGGGAAGACAAGGCCTTGGGACATCCCACTTCCAGCAGTCAACAAAGGCAAACCCCAGGGAAAGAAGAACCGTGATCCATGAGAGGTGAAGAACCTGGGGGACAAAGCGAGGAGAGCAAGAGCTGTGGACCTGGACCTGGGAACACAAAGATCCTGGACAAGGTTGGATCTCCCTTAAAGAAAGAAACTGGACCAATCTGTGGAGGCTCGAGCGGTTCCCTATATCCTTCATACTAAGAGCATTCTATGACACTTTCCCCTCTCCAGTGAGCCTGCACTGATGGGTTATGCTGGACGATCCACTGTGTGGTGAGACAGGAACCATGGCACACATCCTGTGGGGTTGCAAAACACCATTGACCCAAATCAGGTATAGATGATGTCTTGATGCTACTGACTCTGGTGGACTTTTTGTAGAAGGAACAAATTTAAAGAAACACCAGACTAAAGTCAATTCCTACCATGGAATCAGGAGGAAAGGCCCTGACCAAAAATGTAACCAAGCCCTCCCTAATTCAGTCAGCAAAGGGGTGGGATATGAGAGTCGACCTGGGAAGGAAGCTCCATTTCCCAGACATTGTGTTTTCCACTAACCTCAGGCCAGATGTGGTTATCTGGTCCGAAAAAGGGAAGGAACATAATTTGAACTGACCGTAATATGGGAAGAGGGGTGTGAGGCGGTAGCAGAAAGAAACGCCGGCAAATACCAACAACTGGTTGATGATTGCAGGGACAGAGGGCGGAACACCTTGTCTTTCCCAGTTGAGGTGGGTTGCCAGGGATTCCCTGCACAAACTGTGTGGAATGTGCCTACCATGGTGGGAGTAAAAGACCAAGAGGAGAAAAGCTGTCCAAAGGGGTTGGGAGAGGCAGCTGAAAGGGCCTCCTTTTGTTTTTAACATAAAAGAGGAGAGATGAGCCGGAAGCCAGAAGGAGAGGGGCAGTGAACTGGCCACCATGGCTGACCCGCCAACCAGAGAGTGTTATGGTTAAGGGTTGAAACACTTGATAAATGTTGGAGACCACCTGAAGGCCACCTCCTAGGCTCCTTCCAGGCCAAAGTCAACAACAACTATTATTAATTAATAGTATTATTATTATTGTTGTTGCTGTTAGTATTATTATATTTAATAATATAATTAAATACAAATATTAATATATTAAGATCTTGCTATCATTGTATTTGTCATTATTATTAGCACTGTTGTTAATTATTCTTTTTAGTAGTATTATATTATTTACATTGGCTGACAGGGGCAAACATACTACAAACATCTATTTGACATTGTGCGCATGCTGCAAATTAAGAAAACATCTTCATCAATTTCACAACACACACATTCTGCAAAATCAACAACGCATCACCGTGTCCCGGGTTGCGTCACTTTAAAGTGTCCTTCGTAAACACTTCCGTTGTCTAGTGGCCTTTTCAGATCGTTTCTCTTAGTTTGATGTGTTGTTGATTTTTGTTAACACCACGTTGTCTTGTGGCTTTTGCAGCGTGCCCATGTTGTTAAATTGATGTTGAATAAGGTGGTATTTTTCAAAGACTTTTACATTGTTTTAGTTATATGCAGCTGATAAACTGGCCCCAGCATATCTCTTTCAAAGCTTTAGTAGCACATGTCAGAGGGAGCTGTTCTGGACCGTAATTCACTGTGTTCTTTCCCCCACTTTAGAAAGACCTGCCTTCTGCCTTCCTCCAGAGGAGATGAAGCCACAGCGCCCCCTGCTGTGTCTGAAATGAAGTGAAAAAGAGGTGCTGCAGCTCTTTACTCAACTCAACAGATCGCAAATTCAGGACCCGTGTTTATTTACAAACCTTTACCCTCAACCTATTTAATGATACATTTTAACTGATATTTTACTACAACTAGGTTCCACTTGGATTTTCTTCACAATTATATTTATTGATTAAGATCTATTCACTTAAAACAACCAAATATGTACGTATGTAGATCTTCCTTCCTCTATGTAGATGTCTTTACAAAACATATTGGTTCGCCAATGCAATGGCAGACATGTATAAATAATTCATTTTTGAATGAAATTTTCGTTTACGGCCATACCACCCTGAACACGCCCGATCTCGTCTGATCTCGGAAGCTAAGCAGGGTCGGGCCTGGTTAGTACTTGGATGGGAGACCGCCTGGGAATACCAGGTGCCGTAAGCTTTTTCAAAACTTTGGCTGAACAGCAGAGGGCGCTGCCTCCTCTTCCGCAGAGACAGTGTGCTCATATGTGAGAATTTAATTATTATCATAACAATATATTTGGGAAAAATATTTAATCGGTCTTTCTGACACCGATTCTAAGCCCCTGGTTCTTCTTTAGGCTGTTCCCTTTAGGAGTCTTAACAGTGGATCATTTGTTTCCATCTTGCCCTGTCCTCTGCATCTTCCTCTGCATCTCCATCTTGAAACACCAACCAACCGCATGTCCTCTCTCACCACCTTCAGAAACCTCCTCTTCGGTCTTTCCCTTTTCTGCCTGTATGGCAGCTTCATCTCAAGTATACTTCAACCAGTATTGTCCAAACCATCGCAATCTGGCCTTCCTTACTTTGTCTCCGAGACGCCTAACCTCGGCTGTCCCTCTGATGGGCTTGTTTCTCATGCTGTCCATCTTTGTCACTCCCAAAAAAAATTTGTCCCTGCCACCTCCTCCTCGTCCTGTTTCTTGGTCAGCGCCAGATTCTTTAAACCATCCAGCAGAGCTAATCTCACTATCATCATTGAAACCTTTCCCTTCACTCTTGCGACTCTTCTGTCACAGATAACCTTATGACACTCTTCTCCACTCACTCCAACCCTGCCAGCCCTTGCTTCTCCACTTCTTTTCCACAGTCCCCCTTGCTCTGAATAGTTGACCCCAAGTACTTTATCTCCTGCAGCTTTTTAACCCATACCAAATGGCAGTGTCAATTCGACACTTAAAGAGTAAATTTTAACACTATGTCGGTAAAAATATGGTCGTACTACGCTGAGAAGCGTTAATCAAGATTGTTTTTTATTTGTTAACCCGGCCCCCAACCGATCCAATTGGCAAATCAGTTTTCTGTTCAGCATATGGATTTGGCATAGGTTTTACGCCGGACGCCCTCCAAGTTTATCCAGGCTTGGGATTGACAATAGAGGTACACTCGCTTGTTATACATTTGTGTCTGAGTTAAATCTAAATAAACAGAATTTTGTTAAATTAATGTCAGTTTAGCTAGCTGGACACTCGTAATTCATGTCTAACAGATAATTCTGAAATTACCCAATAAGGTCATGTTGGATGCACAAAGGTCTGTTATTTTTCATATTCATAATGTTGTTGAACTCTTTGGAACAACTCAGTTTGGTGGATAATGTTGACCAGTGGAATCTGGCACATAGAGGCAGAGGAGGCCAGTTTTTGATAGGCTAGAGTCTAGCCTATCTAGCCGCTAGAGTCTAGCCTATCTATCCGCTAGATAGGCTAGAGTCTAGCCTATCTAGCCGCTAGACGAAGATCTAAGTATAAAAAAGTATAATTGTTTGGAATAAACCCGTCTCCAAATCTCAGGATCATTCGTAAAATACATTTAAAAAAAACAGAAACATTATTGAAACTCTGATTATGTTTCAACAGCGTCACCAACAGAGCAGGCAAAGGCAGTCTGTATGAATTGGTAGTCAGGGCAGAGGAGGACAGGCTTAGCTTATGCTCCTCTGGAGATGGCATCTACTAGATCAGGTTAATGTCAATTTACTTCCAATGACAATTTTCTCCTAAATTCTCTGCTACTGTAAGGCGTTTGAGTGTGAAATACTGATGGTAAAGGAGAGATTGATTCATTGTGAAGTACTTTATAATATAACAAGAAAAATATATTTAATTTTGGCCTTTTTCAAAATTAATTAAATTTTTCAGCTTTAGCATTTAATTTGTTAGCTTAGCAGTTAGCTAGGACCCCCAAAAAGCTTAAGATCGAGGATCGATTCAGAACACCGTTATGTTTTTGTGGTGTGTAGCCTACGGTTTACATGCACATGCTTATACTTTGAAACTACAAAATTAAATAAAAAAAACACCCACTTGACATAGTTTATCATGGGAAAAACCTCTCTTACTTTATTTACTCATCAAAACAGAAAACTCCCAGCTGCTCATAACACACTCACAAACTAATTTCCAGCCTGTACCTTCAAAATAAGAGCTCTTCACATGAGGTGATATGCCAAGAAATCCCACTTTTGGATAGGACATTCTCAGAAGCCATGGTTAATGCCTCCTCTGCAGTGACCCCTTTGTCCGATGGTATCCCCCTCGGCTCCACCCTCGGCCACTTAATCTTTGGAACATACATGCTGCCACTGGGTCATTATAAAAGGTTCAATCAAATGGCATACATTTTTCAATGAGAAATACAGACTACAAACGTGGTCAACAAAACCAGACCAACCAGACAAAAGTCTAAAATCCTCATTATATTTACCAATGAATTCCTGATAATATCTATTTTATGTTTACTGTAAATAAAGTGTACAAGACCTGCATTAAAATCTTCATAACTACTTCTAATAATCCGATACTAGCTACCGACATTGGAAACTGGATCTCAGAGTTTTTTTTTAATGTTTTTTTTTTTTTTAGAAAATCAATGTCTATGTTTTTTCCTTAATCACCTGCATTTTTACTTTTTAAAAGATAAAAAACAACAAGACAAAAAACAAAAAATATGGTTCTTAAAATTTTGATCATTTCTACACTGTTGCTACAAATTTTATAAAGAGTTGTACCTTGTGTTTTTTTCTCCCAGTGGGGTCATGTTTTATATTCCTGTAGGAAAAAAGTTACAGGAGCACCTCAACCATATAAGTCAAAAATATGGCCGATCTCTAATTCTAAATATTTCAAATATTTCAAATAAATCCTCATTAATTGCACTAGTTTGCATTATTTTGTCATGGACAAACTATACAGATCATCACTACACAATGTAGAAATAATAATAATAGAAATAATACAAAATAATGTGAAGGACGTCTCTCTGTCTGTATGTTAGCGGTATTAGTAAAATAAAAAAGTTATGAACGGGTGTTGTAAATTTCTTTGGAGGGATATGGCCTAAGGAACAGATACTTTGGCCAACAATTCAATGCATGTTATTCTCTCTCTGCTCAAAATGTTCATTAGGCAAATGAATGGAGAAAAGCTGCACCTGCAGAAGGCAACAATCTCCACTGTTGTTGAGACTCCATTACAGGTTTGTATTTAAAGCTATAACTTGAATTAGGAAGAGAGCTTCACAGGGCAAACTTTAATGGGAAACCAAGTTGCCTTTGAGAGATATTATCACTTTTTGTAGTCTACAGTTTGATTTCTTTTAAATTTATCCTAGAATAAGGTCAACCAAGTCTACCCTTATTGTTGGAAGTTGAAGCTGTCCAGGAATGACTTTGAAGTTCAGTTTGTATATTTACAGAAAGCATGGTTTGTGTTCCTATGTTTACTACAATACCTACATTACAGAATGTTTGGAATCAAAGTTTAGATTGGAACCTTCCCTTAGAAAGCTCTCACCAATAGGTGCATATGATGTACATATGAATAGGAATGATTTTAATATGTGTGCTTGCACATGTCAAACTCTCACAGGTGTGTCTCATAACTGTTGTAGCCTGAGGGCTGGCACAAAAACACACAGGTCTGTGATTGGTTAACAAAATCTGTATAGGGGTTCTATGCATGGTAAAAGGCTCTAAACATAGAGCCTTTTAGCCTCACGTTAAATATACACAACAGACAGAACAAGCTTCTTCTACATGATGAGAAAGTTCAAATTTATCTTTGTGTCAGGACATGCTTTGCAAGACATGTTGTCAGCAATAATTATCAAGCTGCACATCAAAAATTTGACTGCTGAACACTGAGGCTTAAATTAAAAAAAAAAAAGCTTTAAAAAAAAGTAGAATACTGTTTTACTTTGGGAGAATTCTGAAAATATGTACTTTATGCGTATTTTGGAAAATATATACACAGAGCTTCAGATTTATTAATCAATACCATTTGTTTTATACAGTTGATCGAGAGTGCCAATTCCCAAAGAGTGATGTCAAAGAAAAAGATAAACGCCACCCAGAGTCCCGTGTCGCCTTCAGGTGCTCTGCTAATATCGTAAAATATATAGTCTGAGCGAGCCCGCTCCTGCGTGGTGGGAAAGGAGTGGTTTGCTGGAATGAGCAAATGACAGATAACTGATATCAGTGTGAGCAGATCTGTGCTGTAACCACATCTTTACAACAATACTGATGAATACGGGAACATTTCATTACTATGGCAGTTCTTTCTAAAAATTATTAAGATAAAAAATAGTGTCTTGCATTGTTTCCTGCAGTGACAGAAGTTATTAATCATTCGTTATCTTTATAAACTGAGGACAAGAATGCAAAACTAAGGAATGGAATTGGATTGAAGCATGCTCCCATTTATCTCGTAACTTGCAGGCAACATGTTTTACAGTTTTGATTGCTGCAATCCTCCATATTTTAACTTTGCCAACCATTACTGACAAAATACTGATGCGAGTATGGTCTGTTGGAGAAATTCTAAATCCTGATCTGACTGTTCAAACCAAAAGATTTATATTCTTATCCCAGAAATATTCAATTAATCTATCGAATTTTTGGTTAGCAGTGTTCAAGGCTATTTTTAATCCCCACGAGATTAATGTCTATAGAAGTCTATTGTAAACATTGTGCATTCCGATTTAATGGTTTGCCTGAACGTTACACAAATCTGAAATGGGCAGAGACGCGCGTGCGCTGTAGAAGTGTTTGCATTCCTCCCTCCCTCCTCTGAGACTGACAGCCCGTTAGCTGCTGCTGCTCACCGGCAATGATACAGCAAACACGGACTCGGTAAGACCCACGGAGAAGGACTAAACAATCCCTTTTCACCTCTTCAATGACATATATCATTGAGACACCATTTCTGCTTAAAACGGACGGAGCTTAATTGCCACAAGGATTTTTTTTTTCATTCGAGGAAGAAGGATATTCGACGTGCAGGAAAGGAATTGATGCGATGGTTGGTTTCCTGCGACACACACCGGCCAGATAAGAAGCTCCAGCGTTCACTCTGAAAACCACCCGAGTGCAACTCAACCGTTTGGGGGTAGAATTATGGCTGTGTGCTTAATTGTGACACAAATACCCGCTGAATAACGGCTAACAGTAGTAAAAATGTTCACCTAGTTGTAAACGACCGTGGCTAATCGCTATTGGCTATTGAGCTAACAATCAGTTAGCTGATTTCCACATTCTTTGTTTATTTATTTGCCAAATGGAATTCTGCGATTTTTACCATTCTGGAGTAGGATTTATTTAATTGTTAAGCAAACGGACACTGTATATAAGGTATAGTTTCATCCTATCTACAGCCCAGAGCGTTGAACTTGGGGTTTAAAGAACATAAATCATCTGACTTCTCACTTATTAGTATCGCGGTACTGCAGCTGACCCGGCTAGCTAGCATCTGTGTTCGCTACTAGGCTGAACAAACAACCGTTAGCCACGTCTTGACTGCAAGCAACTCTGTACGGGCCGAGATGCACCACCAGGACTTTTCTGGAGACCCATCAGGGACAGGGGGCAGGAAAGCAGCCTACCACTACAGGAAGGGAAGCAGCGGTGCATCTGTATCCGCCGCAAGTGGTGGCAGTAGCGTCAACACTGGTGATGACAATCCACCACAGTCTGGGTCCTCTTCTCCTGCACTCCAACACCAGACCCAATCCCAGCCTGCTGGCGCTCAGTTGAAGAAGAAAAGTGGCTTCCAGATCACAAGTGTCACCTCAGCTCAGATCAATGTGAGTGGGAACAACAGTTTAGCAGATGACACTGAGAGCTATGATGATCTGGATGAATCACACACTGAAGACCTCTCCTCCTCGGATATTCTGGATGTCTCTGTGTCCAGAGCCACAGACACAGGTGTTCCAGCGAGAAGCTCTTCTGATGAGACATTGAACAGCCTCCACGGAGTTGACACGCCTGGAATTGGGTCTCCGAATGAGCCTCTTCACCCTCATTCCATTGTTCAGGGGTCCCAGCAGCACACTGCTATGGTAAATGGAACCTTACATCAACATTATTATCCCCAGCCACA